>JBAMIE010163048.1:0-15326 GCA_037177295.1 Kaempferia parviflora | reverse complement strand
AACGCGCCTCCAGGGCCTCCCAAGGTGCCTTCGGTGGATAAAGTTTTATCCGTTGGATAAAACTTTATCTCTTCGCTGCAACGTCCGCTGACCTGGCTTTACATGGTTACAACCCAGGAGGTTGTTAATACAAGGCGGTTGAAAGCTCACTAATAAAAACTCCTTCAGTTGGGCGGAGAAGCCTCTTACACACTTTTTGAACAGCTCAAAATAAACTAGGAAAGTAGTATAGAAGTTGTGAATCAATTGTTTTGGATTCCTTGTTCAAGTGGTCTTTTTATAGGACCTGAAAACCTCATCCCGTTGGTCTGAAGGTGCCTCTAGGGCCTCCCAAGGCGCCTTCGGTGGATGAAGTTTTATCCATTAGATAAAACTTTATCTCTTCGTTGCAACGTCAGCTGACGAGGCTGAGGGCGCCTTCTGGTGTCTGGAGGCGCCTTTGGGGTTTTGGAGGCGCCTTCGGTGGGCACCTTTGGGTGTTCTAGAGGCAACTTCTACATGCACCTTTGGGGTTCCTTGAGGCGTCTTCAGCAGGCGCCTTCGGCAGTGTGAAGGTCAACTCCAAAGTTGACTCTTCTACTTTCGGTCGACTCCGATCACCTGGGTGATTTCGGACATCCGGAATAGGGTTCATCCGAACCCAGTTGTCGTCTTTCTCCTCGAGCAACCTTCCTCCCCGTTTCTTGTCCCTCGGAACGCCACGCACGTCCTTCTCGTCCACCGGTGTACTCTTCCGCAACTCCCCGTGTCCCTCGGTTGCGCCGAGCCCGTCGACTCTCTCCCGCGTTATCCTTCTCGTCCGCTGCATCTTTTTCTTGACTTCTTGTGATCCTAAGTTCCTGCACACTTAGTCACAAGGTTAGAAAATATAGGACGTAACCCCATCTTGGTTGATAACATCAAAACCAACTTGGGGGACCAACAAAGTTAGCTTCTTGAGGTTGCTTGGAGTCACATTGAGTTAATTAGGGTTAAATCCTTCTTCACTTTGTTGAATAAACCAAATCTTCCCTTGACTTGGTTGGCTTGACTTGAGTCATCTTGTAAATCTAAAATCCTACAAGACCACATTCAAATAATGAGTAATATATCATGAAATACAAGGGAAATTATTATTAAGCTCCAACAAATTCTAAAATCATAAACAAACCCAAGTGTATCAATTATCCAAGACAATTAACTCCATCATCATCCAAAATCAACCAAAATAATATGCTCAATAAATGACTTATCAACAACCGAACAACCTATCTTGGTTCCACCAAGTCACTTCTAGGAGGGCCTAGAATACTCACCCGTCTGACATCCAAGGGAGTACGCACAGTCGAAGGAGAGGACCAAGGCCTTTTTTGGAAATTGCGAAGGGTACCTATGAGTCGAAAGATTCAGAGGCATTGGCGGAAGTTAGTGTTTCTAGAGTAGGGAAGTCAGAGGTGTGGGTCGTAGGGGCAGCAGAATGAACAAGGGCCATTGAAGTGCCCGGGAAGTAGGAAACGGAAGGTGTTGCACTAGAAGCAGGGCGGGAAGAGGATTTGGTTGTTGTGGGAGATGGCAGCACGAAGGCAAAGTAGTAGGAGAAGGAAAGCGGCTACTCAACTTAGCTTGCTACTCGGCTAAAATTGCCTGTCCCCGATTGTTCAATTGTGCCCCACTTAGCTGCAAGGAACCGAACACTAGTGCTCTGGATATGAAGTCAACTGTGTGTTAAAGAAAGCACCTTAGCCAAGTACAAAGATTTAATTGAGTCAGGATAATAGAAAAATTTACTTACCAAAAGGTTGGGACAATTCTACAAAGGCGGGGAAGCTAAACATGTACAAAAAGGCCTTCTTCAACCAAGACGTGGATGCCAAACTTCACGTGGGCCAATTTTCTCGAAGACTCAGTAAAGGTCGGTTTAGTATGAAAGTTGCCTAGTATGGGCTCAAGGGGTAGAAGCGAGTATTGAGCCAGTGGCTACAGCACGGGAGAGGAAAATTTAAGAAATTCTTACACTTCCAATCCTCGCTGGGGTTTGGCAATGGGGTGAAGGTTGTTTTGGAATGGGAATGGAAGCCAAAGAGGCCCTTCTAATATTGTTTCAGGACATAGAAGGAATGAAATACTTGAGGATTTAGGGGGAGGTCATGCAACCTGAATATGATAACTGTGGCACATATAGACGAATGGAATTCGGGACGAGTTGATTGAGAGGGATGTTGAAGTATTTGTAGAGGATGCAATCAAGTTTTGATGTGTGTCAAATAATTTGAGTTAGGTTTCATATGAATTTAATGTGGGTTCAAGTATGCAGGGACTGAACAAGTACACGGAGATCTCATCCAAGGGCTAGGTCCTTGAGTCGGTGAAGGATGTAGCATCCGAGTGACCGCCAGACAAGGAACAATAGAGTAGAGCTAAGGAAGCAGACTTCAAGGCAAGTGAAGGATGACATGGAGACGAGCCGAGGGCTTGTATACATCCGAGGGACGAGACCAAAGGAAGAGACCTTCAAAGGGAGACTCTGGTGAGTGATGAGAGTGAGAAGTATACTGCACCAGTCGCATGGTCCTAAGATCAGGCGACTGCACCAGAGTGAGTGGACTTTTCAGCTCCACTCTCTCCTCCTATTTAAGGAGGGACTTAGACACGAAAATAGCTAGTGCTCTTGAGATATTTTTGTGTTGATTGCTTCCCTTGTTCCTCCACTCTTAATCTCCATTGTAAAGAGGAAGAAGACACACTTTATGAGAGGTTTGCTTCACCGAGAAGAAGTGAGTTCATATTGGAAAGAGTATTCGTGTGAATCCTTGGATTAGTCATCTCCGCTGGAGGTGGATACTAAGTAAGAATCAGGTGTTAGCATTATTTGTCTTTCAATTTGTACATTTCCGCTTGCGCTAACCTTGTAGGAAGAGAATCGACATCAATTAACGATCCGACAGTATTGGCTTACTTCAGCAAAGAACGCAGGAAAAGGAAAGCGAAGGCCAGCCATCACTTGTTTAAAACAAGTTACATGTCCAGCATGAGGTCAATGAGGATGATTAGAGGAACCAAGGACGAGGATCGAATGAGAGTTAGAAACGCCATAAGTGAAACGAACGTCATCTTCATCCACCCTAGTGAAAGTTAAAACTAAATGTGCACCTCATGAATAAGAGATTTTCATAACTGTCACAATCAAGGAGGAACAGTAAAGTCAAGAAGAAAGATGTGGCCGAAGAAGCGGCGGAGAAAAGACATGGAGTCACAATGAAACTAGGAAATGTCCAGGCCTAGAACTATTGGGTCTTTAAAAGGAAAACCCTACAAAAATAGCTGTTCGATCACCTCAGAAAGCGATCCTCATCTCCATAGCCATGGGATCTTAGGAAGGTGAATCGTCAGCCACATGGGAAGTAGTGCATCAACAGTCTTATCGTAGGAAGAGGTATTTAGAGGACACGTGGCAGTTAAGTAGGGCGAGCATTTAAGATAAGCAATGGGAGTAAATCATGGGCATGATACGCCATCGCCTATCCTTTTCATGGCCTCCAAAATATCTGACATTAGCCCTAGTTGTAAAGTAAAAGAGTATCCAAAACATGGGAATAGATGCTAGACCAGATTGTAGCTGGTTGAGAAGAAACAAGGGAGCATTATAACCCAATCGATAAAGCAAGAGCCAAAACTAGGGGAGGGTGTCTATATACTAAACGCCATTAGAGTATTAAGTAAGCAATGTAGACCTAAGCACACCATGGGAATAGACCCGATCCAAGTTTAGTTACAATGTAGCGAAAAAAGTTTGTTAGCCCGCTCGGGCATAGAACACTAATAGATAAAAGAGTTACGCGAAGTTGTGGAAGGCGTCCAACGGGAGCTCCCACACTAGTCGCTCGCAGTCTAAAAAGTCCTCTAGCAAGGTAGTTATTAGAAAGCCAGCCTCTTGTAGCTGCCGGATGGCCCCTTCGGCTCCATAAACTAGGCTTTAGTTCATGCTAGCACCAAACTTTCTACCAAATATAGGGGACTCAAGATATGCTTTCCTTCTGACTTCGAAGCGATTGTCCTCGCCATCTTGATAAGTGGAAAATTCTTCTTTGAGCATAGAAAGCTCAGAAGCTATGGCTGCATACTCAGATTTAAAGTTGACCAGTTCTAGCTTCATCATCTCCTAGTAAGTTTAGAGTCCCTCGGTCATAGTCTTCTGAGCATTTAGCTCCTTTTTCTCGGCAGAAAGAAACGAAGTCTTAACACCTAGCTCAGTTTCTGTCGTAGCTATTTTTGCAGCATAGGTAGCCTCCCACTCTTCCAACATGCCGAAAAGGCTCTGAGTTTCGACAATCTGTTTATCTAAAGCCTTTACTGCCTTAATTCTCCGGGCGGTCTCTAAGCTAAGTCTGCTAGCTCTAGTGTTTAGCTCTTTTTTTTTTTTTTTTGTAACAATAGCCACCCACGATAGCTCAAGTGCTTCCTGGGATTTTTCTTTCAGGGCTCACAATAGATCAGCTCAAGTGGGAGCATCATGGGAGTCGGAAAGCGATTCTAATGGCGTCAATCATTGAAACAATGCATGGTTGTCTCTTTCTAGGGTTGCTATTGCTTGGACGCCATGTATGGTAGACACAAGATACCGTGGAAAAAAGTTGTGTTAGAAAATTTTCAAACATGGAAAACTAGTTGGGTAAACCTTACTGCAACAACATCTTGAGTAAGTCCATTGGCTATGCCCATGGTAGTACGAATGCCCTCCCGGGACATTGCATCTTGCCAGGCGTTGGCTTGCAAGCCCTTCAGCTCTATCAATCCATGAGGTACAGGAGAGCTCAGCGATAGACTTGTCTCTTGAACTGAGGGCACATCAAACGAGGTAGAAAACTAGTTGGAGGATCCTAGTGGATCGAGCACATCCTGGAGAGAGGGCAAGATGGCAGGGATGTGCAAGGAATGATAGTAACGAGAAGAAGCCGACTCGATCTGCAGGTCATTGCGAGGAAGTCCTTCTGATATCTGCTCAGAAGTAGAGCCCTTGAGAGCACCAGTGCGATGTCTCTTGTGCCTAACCTTCGGCGAGGGTGATCGATCTCTAGTCAAAAACTCTTCGGGATCAAGGGGAACCACCTTTGAGCCACCCGGGTCATGACCCAGGCCCTCCGTAGAAGGGTCGACCAGACCAACCTCTAGAACGACCTCTATTAGGCAATCGATCAGTCTCGTTGCTGAGTCGATTTCTTCAATAATGTGGACCGACTCGAGTTCAGCTTCAATCACTCAGTGGGAGCCGTCCAGCTCACTTAATTGTCTAGTTTTAGTCAGAAGGCTGATTGACTGGCTCGACCTAGGCTCCTTAGAAGAATCCATAGGCTCATCGTGGAGGTCGATCACTGGAGAGGCTCGGGGCAGGTGACCCTCCTGTTTGGTGAAGATAATTTGGCCTTTCCTCTAGACCACCTCTTTCTTCAGGCGTGCGGAGTCGTTGGCATATGTTTACATTATCGCCTTCACTGCATGGTGCACAAGGAACCTTAGTTAGGGATAAAAGAGAAGTTTAGGTTACCCATTTTTACAAAAAGAATACGGAAGCATAGGCCGGGCAGGACTAAAGCCAAACTAGCGGAGGAGCCCTTCCTCTATTAAGTGCGGAATATTAAACATCACCCCAGATAATCTCTTGGCAGCAGAGCAACACTCCAGGGTGTGGTAGTGATGCCCCACCTCCTAAGATGAGGGTGCGTCGGAGCGCCAAACCTAGGTCCATGCATTGGGGTGGGCATTTGGATATAGAAAAAGTGGAATTTCCACCCCTTGTTCAAAGAAGGCATTTTGTCAAGGAAAGTCACCCCTGAGTGGGACTGGAGCATGAACACACTAGGTGAAGATCTTTTGAAACTGTAAAAGTGGTGAAGAATTTGAGGAGACACTGGAATGTCATAAAGCCGAAACACCATAGCAGCCCCGCACATTATGCAAAAGGTGTTCGGTGAAAATTGAGAAAGGGAAAGCCAGAAATGCATGATGAGCTCAGTCAGAATTGGGGGAGGGGGATGGGGAATCACAAACCATCTGAAACTTGGTCCCTCGAAAAGGTGAAGTAATTAGGAGGAGGATGATAAGCTCGATCATCTGGACAAGGACAGTGGACAACATACTCGTCCGAAATACAGTGGTTGTGCGGAGCCATTCAAGGTCGTTCAAATCAAAGTTGGAGCAAAAAAAAAATGTATCAGGGAGTAAGCATTGTAGATACAATTGGTTTTGATGTGTGTGTCAAACGTTTAAGTTAGGTTTTATATATGTTTGATATGGTTGCTTGAGTGTTACAGGACCTTAGATCACTGAAGAACCTCATCTAGGGGCTCCATCAATGAGTCGGTGAAGGATGGCGCATCCGAGAAACCACGGACGTGGAAGCACCGGAGTGGAGCCAAGGATGTAGACTTCAAGGGCAAGTGAAGGATGGCATGGAGACGAGTCGTGGGCTTGTATGCATCCGAGGGACGAGGCCAGAGGAAGAGAGCTTCAAAGGGCAACTCTGAGATACGAGAGGAGTGATTGTATAACTGTACCAGTCGCCTGGTCCCGAGGAAAAAGGGAACAGAAAGATTTATCGCGTCGAATAGGCGACTGATCACCTATAGCAGTTGCTTGCTTTTGAGAGCAGGCGACTGGAGCAGTCGCCTGCTCCTGGGAGTAGGCGACTGGTCGCTTAGCTGTTAAGCTTCTAGCTAGCCGTTGAGGTAGCCGTTGAGAGGAGATCAGTCGCCTGGTCATGGGACCAGGCGAATGATGGCGAGTCTGAGTGGAGTCTTGCTCCACTCTCTCCTCTCTATTTAAAGAGGACACTTAGCCACGAAAATGGCTAGTGTTCCCCTCATATTTTCTGAGCTCTAAGTCTTTACTCTTCCTCCCACATTCACTCATACTTGTAAGAGGAAGATACTTTGCTTGTGAGAGGTTTGATCTCACCGAGAAGAGATCGAGTTCATAGTGAAAGCTCGTCGACGTATGGATTCTTGGATTAGTCACCTCCTTGGAGGTGGATACCAAGTAAGTCTAGTGTGTTAGCATTGTTTTAATTTGAATTGTGCTTTTCCGTTACGCTAACCCTAGGAACAAGAGTAAAACCGGCCACCACAAGATCCAACAGGATGATCAATCCGATCTCATAAAAATTAGTTCTGGGATGATTGATTCAATCATATAAAAAAATTTTATGACCACCAAAGTAAATGGAAAATCGATCGCAGTGGATGATCCATCAGTCCAACATTTTTAGGTCAACCATCCATTAAAAAAAACATCCATTAATTCACAGCGGACAACCACCAACAACAATAATCAAACTTTATACCAGTAGGTGGAGTCCGCTATACCGATCCTTATTCGTCATTAAGCTCTATCTCCTACTATATCATCATTTATACTAGGTGGCGTTTAGTTCTTTTCTAGGAATCAAAATGGGAATGAGAACGATAGTATTGTGAAATGAGAATGGGTATGAATATGGATATCACTCTTAAAAATAATGTTTGATTAGTTAAATATTTTCTATCGGAATAATAAAAAATTTTCTTTTTTACCCTTGGAGGAAAATTAAAAAATTAGATGTGAAAGAAAGTTAAATGTGAGAGAAAAATATGAGAGAGAAAGTATGAGGTGAGAAAATATATGATGGGAGATAATGAGGTGAGAGAAAATATGATGAAAGATAAAGTATGATGGGAGAGAATGAAGAGAAGGAAAGTGTGATGAGAGAAAATGAGGAGATATAGTGTGTGATGGGAGATTGAGGAGAGAGAAAGTATGATGAGAGAAAATGAGAAGAGAGTGTGTGATGAGAGAGATTGACGAGTGAAAAAGTATGAAGAGAGAGGATGAGGAGAGAGAAAATATGATGAGAGAGAGTGTAATGGAAGGGAATGAAGAAAGAAAAAATGTGATAAGAAAAAATAAGGAAAGAGTGTGTGATGGAAGAGAATGTGTGATGAGAGATAAAAGGATATAAAAGTGTAATGAGAGCGAACGAGGAGAGAGAAAATGTAATGACAAAATGAGGAGAGAGAAAATATGATGAGAGAAAACAAGAAAAAAGAGTGACATGAAAGAAAAATTGAACAATTATATTAAGGATATTTTTGTCCAAAATATAGTAAGGAGAAATGAGAATGAAAATGAAACTAACAAGTTATATGGGTTTGGTGATTCCCATAAATCTGAAAATCATTCTTAAATTGTCATTTTCAAACTCACAATCCAAATACTATCTTTTGCTATCATTTCATTCTCTCATTCTCAAATCCACAAACTAAATGTCACCTTAAATAAATTTTATTATTACTAATCAAATTTTTTTAATCTTCCTTTCTTGTTTGATATATATGTTTATCATAATTTTACATCACCTAACTGAAGCATTTATTAATCGTCTAAAAACATACTCAAAATATTTTAAACGGTCTCTTAGTCAAAGTGCTCTTTAACTAACTATTTGATTTATGCCCTGGCTATTTTTCAATTATTTTTATCATAATATGTTTTCATTGAACACTAAGATGGCAAAAGTGTTCTAGCTTCGTTTCTTCTGGTTGCTTATAAACTGGTCTCTAGATTTATTCATATCTACCTCCAATATTAATATGACAAAATATAACAGTTTTGAACTTTGCATGTCCCAAAATTATCTCTTTTTTTCAGTTGGACCGACTAATTCTGACAAAAAAGATAAATACATGAACTAAATATGATAACCGAATCTTACTTGAATCAACTCAAAATTTACTCAGCTCATCTTAAAGAACCATGACATAATAAAGTGGAAGGCGACAGAAGAAAGGAACTTTTTAGACGACGGAATTTAAGCGGTTAGATTTGCAAATGGGGGTGAGAAGCATCTGACAGTTTCACTTCCAGGCTTTCCTTCCCCGGAATTGCTTCCCTGTTCTCCTGTCTTGCTTCTTCTTTTCCTGCCTGGATCGAGCCACCTTTGCTCGTTTCGCAGCGAGAGGCATCTTCTTTTTGTGCTCCTTTTGCCGATTGCTCATGCCGCCAGTCTGTTATTAACCAGCAGCATATCTGTATTAGTCTATTACAAGCAAGTATGAATGTACATTTCGGTGCTGGGAGTGAAAAGAACTCATAAGAGGGACAACAGGCGAGTTAGCGACATCAGGTAGTGGAGGCATGAATTTTAGATGGTTAGCATGCCAACTGATGGAAAAGGTTCAACATATAATAGGGACCTCTAATGGATAAATTGCGAACAGCAGATATAGTTGTGGCTTTATGAACTGCATCATGTCTTAGAAAGAATTGAAACCAAAATACAAACTTCACCTTTTTCTGTTTCACTGCAGCTCTGGCTTGGTACTTCCCTCTCTCCTCTCTCCCAGCCTTTACTAGTGCCAATCTCTCCTCCTTGGTAAGCTTTCGTCTAATGTGGACCTATAGGAAACAGGTAACGAGTTACAATGAGAATTAGTATATCTTACGAGTTGAAGTTCATTGAACCAAGAAAGTATCGACTATAACTATCAATCATTGCTTGTTTAAGACAATCATGCAGGTTTGTATGAAGATCGACAGCTGCAGACAGGGACCGTTTGGTACAATTTGAGTATGTTGATTGGCTTTGTATATATGCAGCAGTATTACAGAAAGGGATTAAAAAAAAAAGATACTATTGAGAACTTACTTCGAGCATAGCAGGATCCACAGGTTTCAATCTCAGTTGCTCAGAAGAAGGGATCTTAAAAGAAGAGCCTTTGGAATCTGAACCGTGTCGTAAAATTCCATGCTGAGCCATAGCCAGTTTTGCTTCTTTCTTTGCCTATAGATTTATAACAAAGGACAAACCTTATGAGATGCCTGAGTGGTAAATTGGTACTGTACACACAATCAAGCTACATAGCATCGATTTTAGAACAAAGAAAATAAATACCGCACAAGGCTTGTGAGATTCCTACATGGTAAACTAGCAAGAAGTTTTACCAAAACAATGCAGAAAATGCACACAAAACTTAGCAAGAAGTTTCCAATAATCATACCTTCAATTCTTTTATGCGCTGAAAATCTTCATTAGAAAGAATTCCATCGGTCTCATCAGATGCTTTCTGTGCAGTCATGGCCATAGCTAGTTTTTTAAGGGCACTAAGACTTGATTCTGAAGCATTAAGTTGCCCAATATAATCCACAAACTTCCTCTTCTTTGATTTGGTGTTGATCCCATCCTTGTTCTCATCATTATCATCATCTGAATTACTTTGAGCATCAACGCTGTGGTCGTCTTCATCAGAGTTCTTATTAGCCATCTTCTCCGCTGAAGACTTGGAGGAATCCACATTCATATCAGTTTCTTCCATGTCTCTGACATCACTATCATAGTCGTGATGGGTTGTTTCATCATCGTTATCAGAATCATCACTATAATTTTCCTCCTCGCCAATGCTATCATCATCTTCTAGCTCGTCAATGTCTTCCTCATTCTCCTCTTCATTTCCTTCATCTGAAGCATCATCATCTTCTTCTCCATCTTCTGAAGAAACATTCTCGCCCTGTGGCTCTTTGTTGCTGCCATCCTCGTCCGCATCTGATGCAGAAGCTTCCCCGTCAGAGCTAGAAGCCATTGAGTTGTCATCATGTTGCAGCAGCTCAATGTCGGGCACTTCAGAAGGCACACTAACTTCTCCATAAGCTTTAGGCCTAGCTTTGGGATTCACTGGCCGACCACGGTCCTTTTTGACCAATAATGAAGGGCATATCTGTAGATAAATGAAACAGGTTTATCTATCACTCGACATGTGTGTGTCAAAACTCAAAATTAGAAAACAATTGCATATTCTAACCTCTCTAAATAAAGTCATCAAGGAACGAGCTGCTGAGGAAACGGCCTTCTCATGAGATTTTTTGTACAAGACCAAATCTTGAAGGAGATCTTCATTCATTAACTGCAAACAAGAAGAGTGTCTAGTAAGCCAACTACTTATGTCAAGACTAAAAACTTCTTTTATGTTTGTAGTAGACTAGTCATATAACAGTGTCATTCTCCTAAAAGTTTGACGGAAAAAAGAAAAAGAAGAATACGATTAATGACAGATGACATGTTGCAAAGCTCAACATAATTAAGAGAAATTTGCATCTGTAAAGAAAAGGAGACAAATGAACATGCATATTTAATAGCGATAAAAAAAAAATAATGCATTTCTTACATGTCAATGCACAGAAAAATAGCAATAAATTTGAACAGTTGGTTAGATGATAAGCAATACCAGAGGCATTCTGATACATATCTCTCTGACAACATTCAGTCCAACAGCGATGGCCTGACAAACAAGATAGAAGAGGCCAATAGTTCAACTTCAACCATGGTAAAAATAATAGCAATAGATAAAAAAAGTAGCCTAATGTACAAAGCTCCCACCAATGTAGGTCCGGAGAAGAGTCGGACCAAATTGGGTCTATTTAAGCAGTCTTACCTTGCATTTTGCTCAACTGATTAACAAAAATAATAGCAATAGATAACAAAAAAAAAATACAAATATGAATCAAAGTTTGTGTTCAATAATACCTCAGTGCGAGATCGATCGTGAACAAACTGATTAACAATTTGTTTGAATAATGGCTCAACTGCATCAGGAGGTACCTAAAAACCAAGTTGGCTTTATTAACCAATTTTATTGAAAGAGGAGACATTTTAAATGATTGGCTTGATTATGATAACACGGAGATGAGATTAACATTAAAGCATGAACAAGAAAACATTACCATATCGTGGCAGGCCTGGACTGCAGCAGCAAGCAACTCTGTGACATCACGTTGATGAGGCTGAGAATAAAAACTTAGCTCAGCCTCAAGCTAACATATGATAAACAGAAAATTATTAATCCAAATAATCAAATACCTGAACATATTTTTGGAGAAAAGGATAAAAATTCAACAAGATTAAACGATGCATTCCAACAGTCCTGGCAATTACTTTCAACATCATCATCCTAACCTGCATGCAAAGCAAAAATGAAAGAAATGTCACACTTCAAATATTAACCAACATGCAGAAAGTCAAAGCTCATTTAACTAGTATCAGATTAATATAAAATAGTAAAGTAAAGTGCTATAAGAGATCTAGAGTAAAGGTTACGTGAGATTTAGAGTAAAGGTCATCAACAACGACTATACATTGACTGTTTTAACCTATTTCTCAGTTAATATGTTTATTTGGTTGCAAATAGGAGGTAAATGGAAAGAAATTAATTAACAATTTCTCATTTTGAGATAGGAAGGCATTGAATTGTGGCGAATTCCTCCATTTTATTTCCTCAGAAAATTGGGTGGAAATGGAGTTATTTTACTAAATATGACACTGCCAAAATTAGAGTACTATTACTATCATAAAATAACTACAAATGCAATTAAGAAGATATTCTATCAGATTAATAATAAAGTACAGAAACAATTAATCAACAAAATTTCAACACAAATTGCTTGATAGTGGAAAGATAAAAAAGCTACCTCAAAGCGTTCATTGCATCTCTGAAGTCGGGAGAACAGTTTCTCAGCAAAACCCTAAGGCAAGATCCATTGAAAGTTGAAACTTATGTCAAGAACTCAACATCATACAAGGACTTCAATCACTGAACTAGAGCAGAGTAACTATTCAACCTGTGCATCCTTTAAATGTGAAAGAGGTGAATAGTAACTGTTACTATTATTCTGTGATGCTATTCGTTGGTGTCTCTTCATGTTGCGGATTACACGCTGCAGCTTTGCCTTCTTTTTTTTCTTGCTGGCACTCGTGCCTTTATTTTGTGCCTAGGAAATCAAAGAGAAACAGTTAGACTTTCCAATGGTTACTGCTGGCTCCTAATGAAAAGGAAGATTAAACGTTATTCCCTATACTGTAAGTGATAGAAATAAATATTCAAAGTGTAAGAAGAAAATGACAAGAAAATGTAAGCCAAACTCACCTCGATCAACGGGTGGAGAGTATGATACAAATACTTCAAGTTAGCTTATTTAGCAAATACTAAACTACTAGAAAAGAGGCTTGTGGATTTATTCAAAGAAAAGACAATAAAACAAAACAAAAAGAGAGAGACATATCTCAAAGTAGAATAGTTAACATCATCAAACTGTTTTAGCACCTACTATTTGCAGTCAACTACATGGACCTTATCATTCTAGTAAACTCCGTTCAATGTAATACTGCTATTAATATTCAGCTCTCTTATATCATTTTAATATGCTAACATTATTTCCGCTGGTCTCCCTTTATTCATTGCGCCTTCAACTCTAATTACAAAGTTTTCCTAACTATAAAATCACTAATCTTTGAACATTTCCATATCATCTTAACCTTTTTACTAAATATCTAAGTAGTGAAAAAAAGGAAATTTGGAGAAGTCCCAAATTGAAAATACTTTTTGTGATGGGAGTCATCTGCCCACTTACTAAACATTTGCACTTCAACAAACATATAAAACTTGATGAGGAAAAATAATATATTTAGCAACTTGCAATAAAAGAATGATTTCGATAGTTGACTCATTTTGTAAAATTCTGAAGTGAGATAAGAAAGAAACAAAAGAGCTTATACTTTTACAAGTGAAATAATTCAAAATTGCATACTTCAAATCAACATCCAGTATACACTATATAATCATTAATTAAATAATGTAACCATACCAGTCATTTATAAAGCTAACCAAAAGCTAAACACTTAATCTATAGGATGAGGGCATATTCAAGATATTGCATTAGGGGCGTAGGAACAAGTTTCTAAAAAATTGCAGTATTTCATCTTTTCATCAATTACTTGGTAAAACTGCTTCCGAAGCACATAAAACTACTATGAGAATATCTTGTGTGAAAAAGGCATTTGTTCACTGTGGTTTCAACTTTCAAATGCATATTACCTAACCATAGACAAAACGCTCACAAAATCCTAAACCAACATATGAGCAGATGAAAGGATTAGTAGAAAAACCTTATAAATAGCTTCTCTGCTAAGATTGATCGGTTCTTGAGTAGTATCATCTTCACTATTTGAAGCATCACTGTCGTCTTCCACTTCAACCCGTTCATAACCAAGAAGAAACGAAAGGGAAGATATCATAACCCTGAACAAAATAGGAACAAGATTTGTGAAATAACACAAAACAAGATGACGAGCAAGTCAAATGCATAAGGCTTCAAGCAGGTCAATGAAGTGCACACATTTTCTTTGATGTCACTTGTCATGATGTTATTTCATAAGTTTGGGCTCTAGACACCAATGTTTCTGCAGCTTAACTCTAAACTTTTGTGTTTATCCATTAAAAAGCTAACTTGAACTGATTTCAAGATTAAGACAATAGTCAAAAGCCGACAATTAATTGACCAGGTGACCACAAACAATGAAGCCCAATTAAAACCACAGTTATTTAGGGCGTAAGACGCCTAAAAGCGCATAAGTGTTGTGGGGCCTAAGGCGCAATGCACAAGATGAGGCGCACGTCTTACCAAAGTCAGGCGCTTCGGATATAAATTTTTACAATTCAAACATATGTAGAAAATTTCTACTAAAATATTTCACTAACAAAACTATACTGAATAAAATACTAAACAATAATGCAATTATAAAATTCACTAGTAAATAAATACGTTATACACAATTCAGATTAAAAAAAACTTCAAATATCTAAATCATCAAAATCTTTACCATCTTTCTCAATCATATCATTATCATCATCACCCGATGTTTCAGATTTGTAAAGCTCAATCTTCATCGATTTCGTAAGACCAAGCACCTTAAGCGTGCCTGGTGCAGCTCACAAGGCACATGCTTAAGGCAACAAGGCTCGCCTACACCTTGCGCCTAGGCGCAATGAGGCAAGCGCTTTTAATAACTATGATTAAAACCATTATTCTACAACATCTAGCAATTGATAAATAAAAAAACAAGTATCCAAGACTTATATGATCCTCATTTAAAGCTTAAGGCGACAAGGCGCATGCTTAAGGCGACAAGGCTCGCCTACACCTTGCGCCTAGGCGCAATGAGGCGAGCGCTTTTAATAACTATGATTAAAACCATTATTCTGTTAGTGAGAGCCCTAGAGCCAATCAAATGTTGATTGTTGTTAGGACTCGATGTATCAATTCCAATAGTAATAAAGGCATGTTATGGTTATTATACTTACTTGTATTGGGTGCCAAATAACTAAGTATAATAATGTCCTTGAATAGTAGGTTCATATCTATATCAATCGATTAATTGAATCGATAGTGAGATGATATAGAGAACACTATTCAAAATCATTCCTAGTCGAGTATTAACATTCAGGGACAATGTTAATACATTGAGACTAGCATGTAGGTCAACATGATGA
>JBAMIE010162835.1:0-15330 GCA_037177295.1 Kaempferia parviflora | reverse complement strand
CTTGTATTCTTTCCAACTATCTGATCTCTTGTACTCTTGTCGTCGAGAGATCCCCGCTCTGACTCTACTCCTGGGCTACGGGAGAAGCTCAGATAGGGGTCCTATGCGATGGAACGAAACTCAACTCCCCCGGTCCCCGCCTATGCGATAGAAGAACGGATGCGAACGAAGGAACTCCAATCCCTGCCTAAATAAATCAACTAAGCCTGCCTAAAGAAACTAAGGGGAAAGAACTCATGCTATAGCTATATATAGATAGAACTACCGGTACCATCCTAACACGGGGAAGACACGACTCACTCCCACACGGGGAAGAGAAGAAAGGAAGGACTCACTCCCAGAAAAAAGAAAAAAAGAAAGAGAATCCAGATCCAAGAAAGAAAGAAATAGCTAGCAATAGGGCTTAGAATATCTGGCTAGGCACAGAAATTAGAGTACGGTTCAGGGGCAATAGTTGAGCGGCATAGAATCAGCACTGTGAACTATCGCCTTCAAAAAGATAGCTGAACCTCTTTCCTCAACTATGAAAGGAAAAACTGAACCAACCAGGATTCTGACTTGGCTGCCTACGTACCCTTCTGCGTTTCGGGATCAAGTCAAACGTAGTTCTATTCTTTTCGCTTAAGCTCCCACGTTTGGGAATCTTAGTTATCGCCATCATTCTGGCCATTGAATAAAGATTTCATACTTGAATTGAACTTCCTTGCAAAAGAATAAAGAAATTGCAAAGCAAAGACTCTTCTTACTTCGATGTAGCATTGGAAAAGCGAAGGATAGCTCAGTAGGTCTACTCTTTTGGCATTTTCGAGTTGACCGGGCTCATTTCCTTTTATTATAATTCAGTTGTGGGAGCGTAGAAAGAATCGACTCTCACTCGAGGATAGGAGTTTGAAACAAAAGAGTTTTTTATCTTATGTGAAATAGAGTTGAAGAGCGATTCGATCTTTCCATTTTCATTATTTCAGTGAAAACGCCAAGCAACAGGTCGTAAATGGCCTCAGGGCCATTGACTTTTTCTATAGGAGATCAACTTTTCTCGAACTGAAGGACCGAAGAGTAAATGGCCCTGAGGCCATTTACGACTGTTGCTTTGGGATTTGCGAAATCAGAGTTTAGGCGAAAAACAAAAAAGTAAATGGCCCTGAGGCCATTTACGACCTGTTGCTTGGGAAATATAAAAAAATCTTTTTTGAGTTCTCGATTTCCCTGCAAAAACATAGTTTAGGCGAAAAACAAAAGAGTAAATGGCCCTGAGGCCATTTACGACCTGTTGCTTGGGTTTTTCAACTTTTCGTTTTTTGAGCCTAAACGTAATTTCCATAACCCATGCGGAATCAATATAAATGAGATTTGAACTTCTTTAGCAAGATCGAATTTCAGAGTGAGAAACTGAACTTTCCGTTTTGTATGATTATACTTGTCATTTCGGTACGATTTCTTCAAGCGAGCTTGAGCAAGATGTTCGGAAATGAAAAGTATGTAAATATCAAAGTTTTCTTTTAGCACCCGGAAGGCTCTCTCATAAGGCTGAGAGAAAAGACATCATAAAGACTGAATACCATCATGCACAGAAGAGCACTTTCAAAGCACCAAATAGTAGAGACAAGACACTAAAGACCATAATGAAAATATTGTGCTAGTTCTCATGTGACCATTGGCTCTCTCTTATTGTCTTCACAATATTTCATTCTTGTTTTTCTCTAGTAGGAGCTGGACCCAATGTGCTGGGCACTATAGGTCACTATGCACTTAGTGCATGACCCGCCCGAGCCGGGAATCTTGCGCTTTGAAAAAGCAAAATGGGAATGAATGCTCGAATCACTAAGGAGTGAAATGGAAGTTGAGAGAGTTAGACCTCTTGCTGTCTTTTCTTTAGGGGCAGATAACGTGAACTGTTATAGCTATGGTCATCCCCTTGAGCTATACCCGCCCGGGTAGGAGTGCTATCGAGATCTCTTAGTAACGTCGCAGTCGCCCTACCTATCTCTATCAGCACAGTAGTGAATGGCTATGGTACGAATCTACGAAAGATCTCCCTATCTCCCTAAATTACGGTAAAGCGATCGCCTCATTCTCATTCCCCCCTAACTAGATTTCGAGCCCTCCGGCCCTCTCCCCGACCCCCCTTTTTACTATTTAATTGGTTTTTCACTCTTTAAATCCAATTCTTCTTTTTCTCCTCTTAGATATTGACCTTCCCTAAGGCATGAGTGTAAAGAGAGAATTTGTTTCGGGGCAGATAACGTGAACTGTTATAGGATTTTGAATGCCAGTCAGAGTTGGAGAATGGAAAGAGTGAATGGGACAAGGGCACCGGACAACCGAATCTTTCCTCCTTTGGTACCGAGCTCAGGAGACGGAAAGAGTCCTTATCCTTCTGAGTTCAGAGTTCAAAGAAAGAAAATCGAGAGTGAAAAGAAAGACTCATTGATCAAATATGAGACTGGGAGTGCTTTTTGTTTTCTATTCATTTTCATTCTCTTTTTTCAGATATTTGCCTTTTGGGAAAGTGAGAATGAGCTCAGCCCTCACTCGCTTCACTGTAGGGTAGGATAGGGAGCCCCGGAATCTTCCTTCTTCCCGAACTCTAGCCTAAACAGTTGGACTCAAGAGAGTTCATGCAGCAACAGTCGTCAATGCTATGGCATTGACTCTTTTTAAATCAAGTTTCGTTTTTTGGTTTTTTCACTCTTTTAAGAGACCCTTCTCGTTCTTTACTTAGTTATCACTAGTTCCTCTAGCAAGTTCTCGGAGCTGGAGTTGCAGCCTTTAAGCGGTAAGTCAGATTCAGCGAAAGAATGAGTGAGGGTAAGAGGAACGGAACTCAACCTCTTTTATTAAAAGTGTAATTGGGTCTTAGCAGCTAACTTATAGGCATGGCCCCTATCAAATTCAGTCTTCTAATCTCCCAACCTTGAGTTTAGCACTTGTTCCTTAATTTAGGGAGATATTGTTGAATCAGTTCGTTGCTCTAGTCCGGTGCAGCTCTTCGTAGGGTACTAACTCAACCAATAGGTATTAAAGGAGCGAAGGGACAAGACCTTGTTGGAGAGGTTCGCATTTGAACCAAGACTAAACCGGAGCCAAAGACTCATTGATCAAATATGAGACTGGGAGTGCATTTTCTTTTCTATGAATTTTCATTCTCTTTTTTCATTCTGGTCGGCTCGCATCAAGAGGCGTGCAATCTATTCTGCCTTCGCCCTTGATTATAAATGATATGCAATTCACGCACACCTTTCTACTATACTGTCTACTATACTGAATGGAGTAAGACGCACACCTTTCTACTATACTGAATGGCATAAAGGGGAAAGCGTGAACTGACCTTAGGCTAGCTAGCTAAAGACTCTCTGCTTCCCCTTCTTTTTCCTCTTCCGATTGATTGATGGCGATGGGGTTAAGGAAGGATGAGAGGATTTCTTAGTCAAATAAATAGGGAGGTTTTTCTGAAATAGGATTTACATTCGCTTACTACTGGTACTCGTTTTCTAGCTTCCCATTTATCATTACTTCCGGGCTCGCTTACTGTCTTGGGCTTGGTACTGGCCTGGCTAGTTGCACTGACTGGCTTAGCTTACCTACTTGCTGAGCTTTCTGAGGAAGAAGTGGAAAGTGGAATACCTTCTTTTTATCTCTCGGTCCCATAAAGAAGACAGGAAGAGAACAACTGGACAACTAGGATCAAGGTCTCTTTCCGTGGATTAATAGAGGGCTTCAAATGGCTTTCTTTAAGCTGAAACCCACTGAATTCGCTTTCATCCACTTTGCTCGACTGGAAAGCTTCATCTCTCTACTTGACTTTATAGTAAAGCAAGCTTCACTCGATGTCAGGAGAGAGAAAAGGGACTAAAGAGACTAACAGGAAGATCCAGTTCCTGGGCTAGACCATTAGCGAAAGAATGGAAAGCTAAAGCGAGTCACACAATCAGTCCCATATCCATATACGATGGCGATGGTCTCTATCCATTGCGCAAGATCAAAGAGCTATAAGGTCATCGCAAGGAGCCGATTGAAAGACTCGAGCAGTCTAGCTAGATCCGAGCTACTGCTACTGGCACGAAGGAGGGAACTCTCTCAAGCAACAGGAAGAGCTCACTAAGCATAGGGAATGAAAGGAGCGGATAAAGAAGGTGCCGAGCCTGAGGGCAAGGCTCACGAATATAAAAATTGGATTGTTTCCCGTCCTGGTAGACTCGTACGCAGCTCTTCTTGTTTCAGGGAGTCAGAGTTCTTTCGTAGAGCAACACAGGTTTGGGCCCTATATGAGCTCAACTTTGATTTTCCATCTTGAACTCTATAGGAGCCAAATCTTCTTCCTCGTAGTGCATAGCTCAACTGTTGCTGCTCCGCATTTAAGAGAAGACCCAGCTAGCTCTCTTGACAGAGTGAACTAAAGCAAGGTCCGGGCCTCTTCAGGGCCGAAGCTCACTCTTCTTTTCATGCCTACCTCAAGAGTGAGAATGCAATGCTTTAGTTTAGTAGATGTCGGAGATGTCTACGATGGCACTGACCGAGCAGTCGGAGATGTCTACGATTGAAGATCCTACCCTCGTATGGTAAGGATAGAAAGGAGATTGAAGATGCAGAGCGGAAGTTATCAAGGCAGAGGTCCCTCTGGTCCCGACTGGAATGCAAAGCAAAGGGACGTAGATCAGGCTCATATAGAATTATGTGCCAGCGGTTCGGGTCTAAGGAGTGCCAATTATCAGAGTGAGGGGAGGCGTAGTTCAAATGGGATTCGTAGGTTGGGCTACCATAGCATAGGTAGGGGAAAGACTAGTGGAGCAGAGGACAAGGCGGAGGACAAGACAGTAATCGCCCACGAAGGGCAGGTTTTCTCTTAAATAAAAAGAAAGTAAGAGCAGCACGGGGAGATAAGCAGCTATGCCGGAGAAAGCTCACCATCCATAAATTAGGAGCTCAGGAATGCGACGCAAAGACCACTAGGGAGGGCAGTGCCGATATGACTTTGCCGATTCATTATTATAATTATATTATAGAAGAGCCTAATATAGTTCGGTTTGCAAAGAAGTCGCTTCTGTTGCCGACTTTGCAATCCGCTGCTTTACCTTTTCTTTCTTTGCAATCAAGACGAAGGCTGGGGTTCTAATGAGACTAGAGGGGTTCGGAGCGCGCAGAAGAAAAGAATGAGGTGCGGCGAGTTCAAGCGAAGTAAGGAGCCCGGGGCATAGTTCGGGTGAGTGAGGCTACGTTCCTGGGCTTAGTCAAAGGTGCGAAGCGGGGAGGCTCAGGTTCCATTCTTTACAAGGCTGGGAGTGCAGAAAAGATAAGTTTTATATTTAAATACTTGAACAAAAGTGTCGTCTCAACCGGATTTCATTAACTAAAGAAAACTCTTTGAGTCTTTGATTCCGCCTTCACGGAACGGGTCACTAACGCTCTACGTCGCCTCAGAGAGAAAGGGCAGACACACTCACCGAGAGGAACGACGGCGATAGCTCGACTGATGCAAAGATAAAGAAGAGTTCAAAATAAACTGCTGCTGTCTCTTTGCTCTAGTCCGATGGGCAATGAAAAAACCATTTTGTTTTGCAACGCTCCGCTAAAGAAAAGAAATCCAAGTTGGTCCCGAGTTCGCCAAGCTCAACAATCTTGAATGCTTACGTCAATAAAAAGGTCTCTTCTCATTCACTTATATAATATAGTAAGGAGATCTGTCAAGCATATGGACCTCTCCCGGCTGACTATGACCTCGGTCCTAGCGTCCTAGAGTTCCCTGCCCTATGTCCGGGCATTAGATAAATTCTCTGAATATCTACCCGTTCGGTCGATCATGGCTGCCAGGCTAACAGTCATGCAAGGCAAGGGTGAGGCGAGAAAAGAAAGAATGCGTACTGACGACAAGCCCACTTCCTTTTTATAAGTAGTAGGTGCCTACTGAATGAGGGGCAAAGATGCGGAAACGAGTGATTCCCGATCAAAAGACAGAGAGAGTGATTTCTTTAAGTCATCAGCAACCGATTGAGTAAGAAGAGAGAGAGAAAGAAGGTGCTCCGCGACAAATCCTTATATAGTTGAATTCATTCACATGAGAAAAGAACTGCTTCAACAATATGCACCAGGAAGCTCGTACCTTGGCAAAATATCCCTTGAAAGTCTTTTCTTTACCGAAGCGAGGAGCTAAGAGGGCTTGTGTTTTTTTCAACTGAACCGAACTGCCGAACAAAGGCGGTGAATGGGTTTTTTTAGCAAGCCCCTTCTGGTCATTCGACCGATCAAGCTATTTGAAACTATAAATCTATATCTTTCAAGGAGCACTCAACTCTCGCATCTCGTACGTAGAACTTTATTGATCTTTTTCCTTGAATGCTTACTCATTTTTTGTTTACAGAATGAAACTGAGCTATTTCAAATAAAAGAAGCCGAAAGCTCGCCGCTCAACCAAGGTCCATGTAATTAGGGTCATGATCTTTGCTTCTTCCCTTTCCTCGGCAAACTCTCTTTCTTTACCAAGCACTCCTTATCTTTGACTTTTATCATATGATAAGGAATCCATCCACTGACTTTTGACTTATTCAACTCAAGTTCAGTATAGCTAGGCAGCAAGGTCTTCATAACTGCCTAACCAGGGCGTTTGAGGTTTTGATTCTCATCCAGGAATGTGAGAAAAATATATAACATTTGAGCCCTCTCCCCATCTGATATACTGTAGAGCCATTAAAAAAAAAATGGGTTTTCTCTTACCCTAAGGCATGCAAGAGAAAGAAGTAATAGGATGCGCTTACGCAAAATGAGAAGTCATCTTTCTTTTTTCCTAGTGTAGAAACGTTGAATCAGTTCGTTGCTCTAGTCCGGTGCAGCTCTTCGTAGGGTACTAACTCAACCAATAGGTATTAAAGGAGCGAAGGGGCAAGACCTTCCAATAGAGAAAGAGGCAAGTGCGATAAGAATCAGTCCTCATAGCATGCTTATATGAGAGTTGAGTCGCGTCGACTAAGAGAATAGAATTGGAGAAGGCCTCACTTCGAAAGAATAGTTGACTTATGTGCTTTGAGTCAGAGTCGGGAATAGAAGATCAAAGGGAAATGGGACCAAGGAACCTTGTTAAGCTTAGGCCAGAGAGTTTCAAAGTAAGGTAGTTCGCCTTTTTATTGAATACTTGAACTGTAGATGTTAGGATAAAGAAAGTATTGAAATAGAATACTTGAACTTCCTTTTCATACTTTAATGATTTGAACTTCACTATTAGTGCTGAAAGGTATTATACACCCGCCCATTCCTTTCCACTGGATGGAAGCATCATTCTATCGTAGAGCCCAAGTAGCCTCCATCGCTTCAGCCTATCTCCCTTTCCTGCAGGAGTACATCTTCGCTTTATAACCTATCTTTATTGTACCAGTGGAGTATAAGTAATCGGAGGAGCAGCTATTCTATAATCAAAGAGCAAAGGGACGAACGGGCAAAGTTGATGAATCACGTATCAAAGGAGGGCGAAGTCGAGTGTACTACATAACCTGAACTAGGTTAGTGAAATTCTACCTATGAAGAGAAGGACTGCTTTCGCCTAAAGTTCATTTACCCGAAGCTGAGCCGAAGTCGAATACAGAACTATTTCATTTAGATACTTGTTCGATAATCTATTTGGTGGAGAGTCTCACTTGTAGTAGAATAGGAAGCATAGCCAAGAGTATTCTTTCATTGTTCATTTCTGGGGTTAGGTAGGTAATTCAGTCCGATAGCTCAGTTAAATTATTATACTAAGGATAAAAAGAAAGAAATTCAAACCAGTCCAAATGATCCCACAATCACGACTATAAGAAAAATGAAAAGCGGATTGAAATCCAATATTGTTTTCATTCTTCTTCTTAATCAGTAGTTAAAGATAGGCTGCTAGCGTTTCTTTAGCTCTTTAGGACTAGTGAAGTTGGTTGAACGAAGACTTGCGAGATGCGAGAGTTTAGTGCTTCGTGCCGGTCGCATAGCTCCACTTCTTGCTGAATCTCCCCCGGTCCCCAGCAAAGCATCTATCCCCTCACTCCTCTGGTTGGTTGCCTAGCCTATTTAACCGGAGACTGAACTTTGAGAATCCTGGGATGCGGACTCTACGCCGCAAAGCAGGTTGACATCAGACTCTTCGCCGCATTGACCGAAGGAAGAGAGGAGCTGGAATCGGAGAACCTGTAACAGCGAAGCAAGTCTGACCGATTGAATGAGTTCCTTCTATGCTTGAGTTGGGCTCAGAGATAGGATGAGAGCTTGCTTTCGATAGTACAAGAGAAAGATCTCGTTTCTTGAACCATTATCGTGTAGAAGAGAGGGATGTAAGTTCAAAGGGATGCTGAGGTAGGTAATGAAGAAACTCACTCTCCTCAATGAGAGTACCTTATACCACTCCCATTTTCAAACTTAAGTGCTTTTTGCTTAATAAAGCAAGAGAGATTATATAAAGTATAAAAATAGATTATCGAACAAGTATCTCAATTGAATTGTTCAAGAAAGATCTAATTAGCACGGCTAATGAAATGAAATAGAAAGAATTCTCTCCCTCTGAGCGCTATTGTTCTTTCCCGCCCTTGAAAGATATAGATTTATAGTTTCAACTATTTAGACCTTCTTTGCCCCGGTCAGGAAGAGATTGAATGAAAGGAACCACACCTGCCGTAGTCGCAGACGTGGCCCACCTAAGTCCCGCATACAGTAGTCGGGTGCACTAAGCCAATACAATCACTGCTTCCCATATGTCTTCGCTTCGGACTCGGCGTCATTTCATTCGCTCCTGCTCTTGCCTCGCCTTTCTCGGAATGAGACGGCTCTGATTCAGCAAAGCAATAGCAATGAGAATCGAATGCTTATGAAGAATGAATTTGAACCAATGACTCGTCTTATCGCACGGAGACAACAAGAAGCCATCCAGACTGATCTACCTCCTTCCTACATTCGCACGGAGACAACAAGAGCTAAGCCATCCAGACTGATCTCGCTCCGCTACATGCTGATCTCATTATGGAGCGCTGCTCCCTCCATATATATAATATATAGTTGAAGACTCTGATGAATAGCTGGCCTAGCTGGCCTAGTACAATGTCTACCAAAGTAATGGTAGGATTAGCCCTCGCAGATAATGGTCCAGTCAGATCTCAGGCACTCCTGAGAAGTCACTTCCTTTTCGCGTTCGAAGGCACATTAATTCATTACCGAAGTCCGGGAGCGTTCGGGAATACCTCTACTCCACCTGAAATCGACTACGCAGAATTGAACCCGAATAGGCACTGTCGAAACTGTGATAATCTTTGTTGAACAACTCCTTCGACAGAAGAGAAAGAATATACTACTAGTTCTTAGATAGCTTCATAAAGAAATTAATTGGTTGGGCTGCTGCCCGTCCTTTCTTTTCGTCTTTCAGAGCCTCGCCCACTTCCGTCAACTACACCGCTTATTGACGACCGACCACTAAAGCACCTATCTGCCCATGCTAGACATTCCCACACATACCATGGAGTGGAGACTATGCACGGTAGACTGAGATTTTCGCCCTACGCACCCACATTCCCGCATCTACTATTCGTACTACTGGT
This sequence comes from Kaempferia parviflora, assembly GCA_037177295.1. Lineage (NCBI taxonomy): Eukaryota > Viridiplantae > Streptophyta > Magnoliopsida > Zingiberales > Zingiberaceae > Kaempferia > Kaempferia parviflora. The sequence continues at coordinate 5,791 of JBAMIE010162835.1, read as the reverse complement.
ATTCTTATTCCCCCGATCCCAAGCCCAGGAAAGGCCAGCGATTTAGTGCTGCCTCCACTCTCCTCTACCCTCTGAGAAGGCTACTTTGCGCTTCCCAATACACTTGCCTGAGACCTTTGCTTCCCACTTAGAAGGCTACTTTTTTGCCCCCCCACTGCTTGCTCAGCTCCCGTCTCATCTCCGAAAGCTGGGATAGTTCTCCGAAAGCTGGGATAGTTAGAGACGCTGCCTCACCCAGAAAGAGAGCTAGTTGAACGTAGAAAGAAAACTAAACTGCATACCTCTCATGTGTGTGAAAGGCTCAACTCCATTCCCTGCCTTGCTTGATCAGAAACAGCCCAGTTCTTGTATTCACGGCTGCTGCACTATTGTATTGGTAAAAGCGTTCTTCCTTCCAGGCTGAGATCGGACCGCCTGTATAAAGCGACTACGGGGCCTATAATATAGAGTGGCTGGCTGATCATTGGAATTGACCTACACTGTCCTGGCTAAGTATCACACCGAAATAGGCATCGAATTGAACCCGAATACCATTGATTTGACAACCAGTTCTCGAATCAAGAAAAGAAAAGAGAGAAATCATTGAATTGAACTGAAGATAGCAGACTACGAGATAGATTCGAGATTATGCTCTATATAGAACAACTCTCAGTCATTTCTCTTATACTGGCATCCCCTTACCCTCAGCTGAACTAGCTAACCCGCCATTTCTTAGCTGGCAATGCATTGAGAATAGCCCCAGACCCTATTACCTAAGGCGTGAGGGTTTGTATTACTAGAGGAACAAGCGGCAGCGTCGTGTAGAGGTTCGAGGTTCTTGGAGCTACTCGTTCTTATCCTTGGCCCTTCTAATCTAAGTTCTGATAAGTGCTATTCCGGCCTTCAATTCCCAACCCAATGGGATCTAGAGAAAGAAAGAGAAAGAACCCACCAATACCAATAACCAATAGTACAAGAAAGCGAAGCCGAAGCAGATGCTATGAGTATCCGACTCTGCTATATCGGATCTTACATCGCAGCACTCTGCCCCTCATTCATTCCTTTTGTTTGGTTGGATTGTGAGTGCTTCCTCTTGCACATAATGAATTGTATTATGTTCATGGAATGAGGCTAGCGCTAGACTGAGCTCTTTTCCTTACCTGATCAAGCCTACAATCTCAGTAGATTCACACTCTTGCAATCGAACTGAGCTGCTTATCTTATAGAGGAAGGCTAGTGCGAGACTATGGTGAAGAAAGTTCCCTTTTAGCTATTGTGAGAAGCAGGCCGACCGTCCCTCTTCTCTTGGTGCTAGGCGCTCTCTTTCAACTCATTCCTCGCGAAGGTTCAAAGAGCAAGGCGACCCTAGGCTAGCGAAGGAGTCCCCTTCTTAAGTTTTTATAAGGATTCCTTCTATTGCCGCCGATGACATCCAAGTTCCCTTCCATCTTAAGACAGACAGATTAAAAGATTAATTTAAAAGAACTCTTGAAATGAAAGAGCGAAGACTTAGTGGGATTATAGGATGAGTAGTGGTCCTGAGGATCGAATTAGAATAGATGAGGAATGATGAAGCATGAACTCGCTACGCACCTTTCATTCAAAGACAGAATTCCCACAGCCAGCACTACATAGAGTAAGCAAATAAGCACTTTATCCCATTCATCTTTATTTAAGCCAAACCCATTGACCCGATGAAGCAAGTTCCCGACCTCTAAACCCGAATTCCACTTCAAGAGCCTAGCCTCGGCGAAACCAAAGAGAGCGTATGCTCTTAGCAGGGTTTGAAATACAAAAAATAATACATGGGCCCGGGACACCCAAAAGAGGATTGCCCCTATCCCAAGGGTGTGATATAACCAGAAACTCGTCGGCGGAGGAATCTTAAGAGTCAGACAAAAGGACTCTTATTATGATGTTCGCTCCTCTACTCTACCTCCTGGGCTTTGAATACATTTCGAAAAGCGAAGGAAGCATACCTTAGGTATGAAACTATCTAGCGTATGAACCACTTAATGAGACTGAAGACCTACGTGCTAGAAGAGATCTCTTCCGGCTGGGGCTAGAATCATTGCTGGTCGCCCCTCTGCTTCTCTTTCCTCACTCTCGCATGAGCTGTATCGGAATCGCAAGCACTGCTGCACTTATTTAATAATTGAGTACACAAACTTGGAGGTTGGGACTAGTTCAAGCTAGACTCGTGCCCGTCACTACTCCGCGTCGTTTCACTCGCTCCTCTCTCTCTTTTCTGCCCTGCCCGATTGAAGAGGCTCAGTTGAAGGCTTATATAAAAGTCAGAGGTCTCTCTGGCTATGGTCAGTTCATTATCTTCCCAGGAACTACACTGTCAAGGCTCAGCCCGCCTTCTCGCACCTCAAAAAGAGAAGGTTGAATCCATTCATCATATCCATCTGCGTTCATGAATTAGCGTACCGCTATCCTCCTCTTCCTTTGCTTTTGCGGGGAGCATACTGACTTGGGGTTCGGTTACTGCATGAGACCTCTCAGTCTTTCTATTTTCTATAGTCCCTACAACTGAGCGAACTCTTCCCTCTTCACGACTCTAGCTCCAGCTCTTTGCTCACTCTTTCCTCCTCGTCTGACCTTGGTTCCACAGATCTATATTAGGCATCAAAAGCTCATGCTTTAAGAGAAAGATGAAAGATTCACTGGCACCAGACAAGAAAGCTAGGTCCCTCAACCTCTAAGGCACGCCCCCTTCTATTGATTGGTAGATATATCCACAACTCTGCCCCTTCTGGATGCGCTGCTCTGCTGGTGCCTCTCGTATGAATCTCTTGAATAGAGACACGGTCCCCCTATCTTCGGCTGAGCTAACAAGTCCCGACTTCCTCAACCCCTTTTGGCGGTGGGTATAGTCTTTTCCGATAGCTGCTAAGTAGAGCTAGGGCTAGGGCTGATAACGAATGATGCCTTTCAAAGTCGAACCGGGACAGTGGAACAAAGAATAAATTAAATACAGTTTTAATTATTCCTCCTACGCGAGAGGCAAATGATTGAAAGTCAAGGGCCGAGGGCAGATCTTTCGTAGTTTTGAATGCCATGAACGACTCTTGCCTGCCGGGGGGATCGACCAATTAGGGGTAGATCTTTCGTAGTTTTGAATGAAAGACCATGCTCTATATAAGTTGCTGATTGCAGACGTAAGGGTAGGGATAGGGTAAAGAGTCAATGGTGTACACACCATTGACGTTGTGTTGTTGATCCTTTTCTTTTGCGCCAAAGAAAAGAGCTTTTGCGCTTGCATGTGTTAAGCATTGTGTTAGCGCGTGATTTTTGTCCTTCGGAGCATGAATTCGAGGTAGGATTTTTCAAGGCGGAAGGCAGGCCGAGCTGCTTACGCACTATGCTTTTCGCGCCCAGCCAAAGGGTCCCGCCTATACTAGAGCCAGTAGTCGAATTCAATTCACGAAGGGGGGTCTGTGATTATTCCTCTTCTCAACTCTTCTAACCACTCGAATTTCTTCTACTAACCACTCGAATTCGAAAGAAAAATATGCTGATGGATAGACTGATCTAGCAACAGAACACCAGACGAGTGAAGGGCAGAGGAGTGAACGACAGCAACACCGAATGGATTGAACGACAGCAAAGCAACAGATGCAGACCAGAGCAACGAATGGAACAAAGGGGGGAGTGAATGGAATTGAATTGGCAGACGAGTGAAGGGAAGGGCATGAAGCCCACGGAGCGGTATCGAAAGCGACAGGAGAATCGAGTACAGACAGCAACAGAAGACCAGACGAGTGAAGGAGCGAAACAAAGCGACAGCAGACCAGAGAGCCGACAGCAGCACCGAAAGAACAGATGCCAGCAAAGAGAGTACCGACAGACAGATGACCGGAAGACGAGTGAAGGGCAGAGGATCAGTATACGTTTTGAATCAGCAGAGGATCAGTATACGTTTTGAATCGAGTTGGGGTTGAAGTAGCGCCTGGGGCTTAGGTTTCAGCCTTGGCTGTAGCCTTTGGTTGGGCTTTTGATGGAGGGGCTTCTGGGTCTTTTGCTTTTGCTGGAGGGGCTTCGGGGTCTTTTGTTTCTTTTGTTTCAAAGAAACCTGTTGTATTAGAATAAACTTTGAAGTTGTATTAGAATCCATGAATTAGGAATCCTTTAGGATGAATAGATTTAAGGATTTAGGAATCCTTTAGGATGAATAGATTTAAGGATTTAGGAATCCTTTAGGATAAGAGTCAATTGAATTCAATCGAAGGTGGAGAAACCGAACGAAAGGAGAATCCAGTACCGAAAGAGAGAGATGAAAGGAATCGAAGACCAGAGGAACGAATGCAACGAAAGCGACAGCAGCACCGAATGGATTGAGGGGCGAACGACAGACGATCTTTCGTAGTGTTCTTTATATAGTCAATGGCAGGTAGAGTTGGGGGCTCAGGTAGAGAATTGAATGGAAGACCAGACGAACAAAGGGCACCAGAGCAGTCAATGGAGGGGCAGGCAGCAGAGGAGTGAACGCCAGCAGCAAAGACAGGACAGAGGGGGGCGAACGACAGATGCAACGAAAGACCACAGGAGTCAATGGAACAAAGGGAAGGCAGCAAAGGGCAGGCAGCAGAGGTAGAGAATGGCAGGTAGAGTTGGGGCAGCAGAGGCATTTAGAGTTCGTCGTCGGCAGTCTCCTCGATTTCGAGATTGAATTGCATATAGAAAGATCTAGGATTGACAGTTCAGGGTCGGTCGGGGGCCGGTTGGGGTCCGGTTGTGGGGTCTGGGTCTTTTGTTTCAGTTGATCCTTTTGCAGGGCCTCCTTCTGAGTTTGGGTCTGCATCAGTTGTTTCAGTTGATTGAGTTGATTTACTTTCAGTTGTATCTGAAAAGAAACCTCTTGGAAGAAACTTTGAAGTTGGAGGGGGATATTGAAGGAAAAACGCATGTGTTAAGCATTGCGCTTCAGCTCTAAATTCGCCAATTCACGAAGGTGATATCTCATAGAGATAGATAATTTCTTCGACTCTACTAACCATGAAAATTCAAAAGATCGAATCGAACCTTGGAATTCTCTCAACTCTAGAACCATGAAAATTCAAAAGATCGAATCGAACGTAGAACTAGGAAAAAAGCAAAATGGAAAGATCGAACGTAGCGAAGGTAGAGAAAGGGAAGGGCTCAGGTACAGAAACCGAACCAGAGGATCTTTCGTAGTGTTTTTTTGAATTGCAAGGAAAGAGAGTGACGACAGCAACGGAAGAGGATCTTTCGTAGTGTTTTTTTGAATAAAAGAGGGTTTTTCCGGTTGGAATTGCACCTGGGGCTGTAGCCTTTGGTTGGGCCTCCTTCTGGTGCTTTTGTATCAAAGAAACCTGTTGAGGTTTCAGCTTTGGCTGAGGTGGAGCCTTTTGATGTGCCTTCGTCTGGGGCTTTTGATTGAGTTGATTTAGTTGCTCCTTCGGGGTCTTTTGTATCAGTTGAATTCAAGTATTTAGTTGCTCCTTCAGGATCTGGTGCTTTAGTTGAAGGAGTTGATTTAGTTTCTTTTGTTTCAAAGAAACCTGTTGTTGATTGTATTGTAATCAATGAATTTGGAATCCTTTAGGATGAATAGATTGAATGAATAATTTGGAATCCTTTAGGATTCTGACCCAGAGTAAAGAAAGTTCAATTTAAAGAAAGGCCGTATACAAAGATCTCTATTAGGGTATTCCAGTAGAGGGGTTGGGGCTTCGCCTTACCTTAGTGTCGATAACTTATATTGTATAGAAAGATCAACAGATCTTTGATCAGTGCGATTGATAGCTTTCATTTCCTTAGCTGCAGGGTTTAGGGTTTGAGTTGA
>JBAMIE010162622.1:2395-15333 GCA_037177295.1 Kaempferia parviflora | reverse complement strand
TTTGTGTGTGCATTTGAAACTTCTCACTAACATCATGCCCCAACTCACGATATTCAAAGCGGTTGACTCTTACAACAAAAAGTCAACCCTCTACACAGACAAAATGTCTGCACCCTCTTTGCACATCTCACTGATCCAAACCCAAATTAACAAGAGATTGAGATTAATTAGTAATCGTTCAGTGGTTCGACTCCAACTCCAACCCCAAAAGTATACCGACTTTAAGATACGTGGTTGGGGGGAGTGTGGAGATTCTTAATATAATTTTGTAGATTGTAACTGGATTGAGGTCGTAATTCGATCGTGAATTTTTACCATCTATCGATGGCTGTCTATTTAAGTTGTAGTTAAGATCTATGCAAACACTCTAAGCCTGCCCGGAGGGTGTCGAAGGTGGTAGGGTGACCGGACTACCATCCCCGAAGGGATCGACCTTTAACTGCCTACACATATCCAATCTACAACCTAAATCGGCGAATAAATCTACCGAGACACCACAAATAATTACAGTGAAATTGCGATGTCAATCTTTAAAATTACGGACTAGAGAATCTGATCCCGGATGGGGACGATTCGGTCAGTTGAGCATGAAAGTTGAGTCAGTCGTCGCGCAAAAACAAGGATCCGCCGGGATACTTTGTGCCTGAAGTTTCGGCAAATCATGAGGCAGGTAATTATTAGGGTATGACCGAGTAACCATTCGGTGATGCGTAAGAAGAGAGAGAAGGAAACGAAAAAGGCGACTGATTCACCTCGACCAATTCCTAATTCATCGCGACGTCGAAGGAGAGAGGTGTGGGTGGGGATTGGTGCTACCTGCGCCGCCGGATGGAAACGGCGCCCCGGCATCGACTCGTGACCAGAGGCCACCGTGGCTGCCGCCTCTCCTAGTTCGCGCAGAGGTCAGGTGAGCTCCGCTCTCCCCTCTTTAAGTTCTCCGCACGAGGTTGAGTGACCTTGTCTATTCGTTTTCTCGTCTTGCTACCGAGATCTGCTTTGCTCAATTCCGGCTCCCGGATCTTGGCTCCGGTGCGGATCATCTCTTGCTTCTTCCGTCCGGTTCCGGTTCACAATGAGACGTTTTATGATTGACCGGTGTTAAATTGGTTTTGATTCTGGTAGTTTGTTGATTTATTAGGGTTTTCAGTGTCTCTTCGTTGAAAATTTAACTTCAAGTTCGCACCTTTTTGGGCCAGGCTTCTCGATCTTGATCTTCTTGAGGGATCTTCCCTTCGAAGGTACTGCTACCGCCTACATTGTTGTTATGGGGCTGCCAACTGTGTATAATATCTGTAAGAAAAGGCGCAGGCAAAGGTTAAACTCTCAGAGTTGATATAAGTTGGGAAGTCCTAGCTATGAGTTTATTTAGTGGTTGCTTCTGTGGTTAGTGTTCATTAAGAGATGCCGGTGCCGCCGCCACCAACTTTGCAGCTGCACCCTCAGCCAACGCTATCACAACCAGGCACAAAGAACTCTTGGATCGACCTTGATGACCTGAAATCTCAGATATTGAAGCGCCTCGGTCAGGATCGTGCACACATATACTTCAGGTTTTTGAATGGTTTCTTGTCACAGAAGCTGAGTAAGAGAGAGTTCAACAAAATATGCATTGTGTTACTCGGTAGTGAGAATATCCCCTTCCACAACCATCTCATTCGTGCAATCCTTCACAATGCTACCCAAGCAACACCTCCACCACTTGATCGCGGCAAGTTTGCACAAAAGCCAACTGTGGATGTACCAAAGAAATCACTCCAAGTAGATGATGGTTCAAAAGCTCCGTCAGTAGTGCCTCAAACTTGGTCTAATGGGGATATATTGCCACCATCACCCTGCAAATCCAGGACTGGCACTGATAGTTGCAGGACAAAAGACCGTCCCAGCTCCCTCGGAGCAAATCCAAGATCAGATATTGCTGCACATCAGCCTTCCATACCACGCGGTGAGACTGTTTCCACTGAAAATGGTCAATTGTATTTGTTAAAGAGACCATTGCAGCAACAGCATGTTAATTCTTACCCACCAACAGCAAAGAGGAGGAGAGAGGGAACACCTCTGCTTGATGTGAATACTGTACATAGCAATCCTCATGCAGAAGCAACATCCATAGGAGATGAGGAGGACATCGATCATTCAAGTTATTTGAATCCCTTCAGAGGTCCTCTTCAGGCTCCACTTGGGATTCCTTTTTGTGCTGCAAGTGTTGGTGGGGCACGAAAGACATTTTTGTCAGCTGGTACTTCTAGTAGTGACAGTTATTGGAGAAATCATAATGCTGGCGAACTATGCCATACTGAGGTTTTGAAGGCAACAATGTCAAAGATAGCTGAAGCACAAGGCTTGGAAGATGTAAAATTGGAATCAGCTCACGTGCTGAATCATGCTCTTGATGCTTATTTGAAACGGTTTATTAGGTCATGCATCAAGTCGAGAGTAGGTAGAGAACATGCATTAGCGAAGCAGTCAAGCCCTAGTCTTCAACATTGTACAAAGCACATAAATGGTATTTGGCCAAGAAACAACATCCATGTGCGAGGAAATGTTGGAATTGTGGAAGATACGTGTGTGATTAGTATGAACAACTTAAAGGTAGCAATGGAACTAAATCCGCAGCAACTTGGGGAGAACTGGCCTTTGCTTCTTGAGAAAATATGCTTTTGCTCATTTGAGGAATAGAAGTCAGGTCCAATTTTCTGCTTTCCAGAAACTTTGGTACTTTGGTGCGCTTACACTTTTAGGACTTCTAGTTGGGTAGGCGATGAGTAGATACAAGCTGTTTGGCCAAAAATTACTCTTTTTTCTTTCAGCATTGAAGAAAAATTCCAGATCCTGGTACGACTAAAAACATACTCATTTCATTAGCCCTTGTAAATTGTGGAAATTATACCTAGTTGGCTTTTGATTGTAGATCTGCATCCTTAAGAGACCCCTTTCTGACATCCAGAAATCAAATCCTCATGTGACTTCATAGAAGTCTTCAAATGAACTTTGCAGAAGCATTCCCTCGTGTAGCTTCTACAGTCATCTTCTGCAAGCTTACATGTTGCAGTTATACTTCATCATTTGGTAATTTACTCCACCCAGCCTCAAATGTCAGTTTGTGGTTCTGCTCTATTTTCAAATCCTGATCATTCAATGCTCCTTAAATGCACACACAACTATATATATACCCTTTATTGTTATTGTTACTGATGTACTTTGTACTTTTGTCAGGTTTATGTCACTGTTGTAAGATCTAAAAATTTGTTTCTGAAAAAAAAATCTAGAAAGATCTAGAGATTTTTTTCTAGATTGCAAATAACATTACAACAATATATTAAATGGTCGTTTTTCAATTTTTGTTTCCATCAGTTTCTTTGGTTCTTTTTTCAGTGATAGTGTATTCAGTGATAGCTATGGTAAATTGGCAAATATTGGAAGAACCCTCTTGTAAGGAAGAACAATGAAGTTTCCTTCTCTTGTTCGTCAAATTTGTTTCAAATGGATTTAAGCTCTATTTCGTGAGAAAATGCATTTTCCACTATAGAAGTAATATAGAGGAAATTTAAGGAAGGGTTTTCAAGAAGCTTCAGGGTCCAACTGCGTTAGCGTTAAACTAAGATAAATGTCCAATGAATATATCCATTAAACTATTGTGATAATGCTAGATTGTTCCTTGGAAGGAATGCGGTGCAAGGTCTAACTGGAACATCTCGGCAAGGACCGCTACATTTCAAGAACTTGGGTGTAGTATTAAATATGTAAGAGATTGCGTTGCAGGGTTTAACTGTACTGCTACATCTCTATGAGAATTTGGGTGTAGTGTTAAATATACATAAGTTCTCACACCATAGGTTGTATAAGAACAAATATTACAAGAAAACTATTAAGTCTAAGATTTGGAACATAGAACATCGAAACTTTGGTAAAGATGGAGGTAGTAGATATGATAATTAGAAGAAGAATTAGTATTTCATGTGTACAAAAGACAAAATAGGTAAGCGAAAAGACAAAGATAATAGAGAACTTAGATTTTAAGTTATGATACATAGATTCTAAAAGAAGAAATAGAGTGCGTATTGTCGTGGATAGTTTGTTAAAGGATGAAGTTGTAGGAGCACTTAGAAAAGGGGATAGAATTAGAGCTCTCAATGTAGTAATGACGAAGGAAACTATGAACGTACTTAACATATATGCACTTCAAGTAGGATTAGATGAAAATACTAAATTAACATTTTGGTTTGCCAAATGAAATGATTTTAATATGAGACGATATAAATGAATACGTTGGAGTGAACAATGAGGAATATGAGAGTGCATGGAGTTATGAGTTTGGAACAAGAAATGAAGAAGGGAAAATTATATTGGATTTTGCAATAACATATGACCTTATACTAGCTAATACGTTTTTAAGAAGAGAAAAGAACACCTGGTTGGGAATAATAAATCGCAAATTGATTTTCTTATGGTTAGGAAGAGGGATAAAAAAGATTTGTAAAGATTGCAATCTCATCTATGGAGAAAGCTTAACTATCCAACATAGGTTAGTAGTGTTGAATATACGCCTCAATCGTATTATCAATAGAAGGAAAATATATACGACTCCTAGAATTAAGTGGTGAAATTAAAGGATAGGAAGCAAAATATATTTAAGGGAGAAGGTAGAGTACAAACATTAGTTGAAATATACAGTGACTCTAATATGGCACGGGATAAAATGATATTAAAGTTGAAAATAACCGTCAAGAGGGTACTCGGTGAGTCAAAGGGGTATGCAGAACCAAGCAGGGAATCTTGGTAGTGGAATGACAAAGTAGAAAGTGAAAGGAAAAAACGAACAACCTATAAGGAATTATATATTTTTTTTATAAGAACAGGAACAACTTAAAAAAATATATACAATAGCCAAGAAAGATGCTAAAAAAAGCCATGAAAGAAGGAAAAAAAAATGAAACTTTTAAATGGTTATATCAAAAATTGGATACAAAAGAATGAAAAATAGACATTTATAGAATAACTAAAGTGAGAGAGAGAAAGACAAGAGATCTTATCCAATTAAGATGTATTAAACATGAATGCAATAAAATACTAGTAAATGATGGAGAATAAAAGAGTTGAGGTATTTTCATCAACTTTTTAATGAACGTTTAGGTAACCAACTTAATTAAAGTAATTTAAGTAAGTTAAATGAGTATAGAAATTTAAATTTTTATCATAGAATTTAAACTTTAGAAGTAGAACAAATTTTAAATGGGATGCAAAATGGAAAAGCCGTTGGACCATATAATATTTCGATACAAGTATGGAAGTGCTTAGGGAAATAAGATATTGAATGTCTTACATAATTATTTAACATGATATTGAAAATGAAAAAAGTGTTTTATCAATGAAGGTTAGGTACTTTAATTCCCTTATATAAAGGTAGACATACAAAATTGTGTAAACTATAGGGGTATTAAACTAATAAGTCATACTATAAAACTTTGGGAAAGAGTAATAAAAAAAGATTAAGGAGACTACGGTGACCAAAAATCAATTTGGGTTCATGCTTGGAAGATCGATAATAGATTATAAATTTTCTCAAGCAACTAATTGAAAAATATTGAGTAAAAGAAGATATACACACGGTATTCATTGACTTAGAAAAACTTTTGATATAGAGAAATTATATGGAGAATTCTAGAAAATAGGTGCTAGGAACTAATTAAGGATATGTATGCGGATATGCCGACCACTGAAGACTTCAAGTGGATTAACTGTAACATTTCTAATGAAGATAGGGTTGTATCAAGGATCAGCTCTATGTGTCTGTCTTTTTTATATTAATTATAAACAAACTCAGTGGATACATTCAAGACATAGTATCGTGGTGCTTGTTGTTTGTAGATAATATTGTTTTGGTAGATGAGACACGTGAAGGGGTAAATGTTAAATTAGAATCTTGGCGGGAAATACTATAAGTGAAAAGTTTTAGGCTTAGTAGAGTAAAAATAGAATATATGAAATTTAAATTTAATAATATTAGACGTAATATTACAATTGTTAAGATAGGAGATTACGAGTTTTCTGGAAAGCTTTAAGTATTTAGAATCATTTTTGCAAAACAATAGAAGGATTGAGAGAGATATAAAATATAAGTAGGATGATTGAAATGAAAGAGAGCATTGTGTGTTTTATGTGATCGTAAAGTACATGAAAGTTTTATAAAATAGCGGTTAGACCTGTTATATTATATGGTGTTGAATATTGGACTATTTCTCAAGTACATAAGTAGAAGTTGAGAGTTGTAGAGATTAGGATGTGTGGACATACGAGGATGGACAGAATAAGAAATTAGAACATTACAGAGAAACGAGTCCGAGTTGCATCTATTTAGAGAAAGCTTTGAGAGAAATGTTTAAGATGATATGGACATGTACTTAGTCGGCCAATAAATGCTCGATGTTAAACTATGACAAATACTCACATCAAACAAGGAAGAGGAAGATAAAAAAGATTTTGTTAGCAACAATAAAATAACATAAATTTATTTAAGTATCGATGATGATATAGTAGGGGATAGAACCCAATAGCGTAAAAAGATCTATATAGCCAACTCCACTTAGTGGGATAAAATTTAGTTGTTGTTTTCAAGAAGCTCCTTGAAAGGAAAAAAGCACGAAGATTCCTTCTCTTCTTAGTTGTTACTACAAAGGTTGTGTTTCAATTAGTTATATGCATATTAACTTATTTTTATTAATCAAAACAATCTCTATTTTCATCTAATAACCATGCTAACTATGGTCCTGCTAGAAACAGAAATGCATTGGCATCACATAACCTGACTGTAGGGCAGACATATTTATGTCGGCATATCACAAAGTAACATGCATTTCCTTGAAAAAATTATTCTTGTAAGTTTAAAATTTATAGTATGGTGAAGTACTCTTTCGTAGAATCATTCACCATATAGAATATCCCTCCGTCTCTGTAGGAGAAATTAGTCCTATAATTTGGGTTTAAGTTTTACTATCAATCACAAGGCACCTATAAAATTATTCCTTTCGTACATTAATTTCAACAGTGATAAATAGTCTAGTTGTGTTATCTATATTGAGTTGAACCAAATGTTAGCTATGTTTAGCTACTCTGACAAAGTATAATCCATTTGACAACCTATCAAACAAATGCTGAGTAATCATATAAGTACCACCTTTAAGTGCTTAGTTAACATGAGGCCACACCTAATATCAGGCTGATGGTTTCTCTTTTGCATTGCCTGAATCACTCACCAGCTAAGTATGTGAAAGGGCACAAGGCTTACAGACACTGGTTGGCTTGCTACCTTTCTTAATATAAAAGTAGGACCTTGTTGTGTGAATAATCATGTTCTTTGTAATTGTTATTGAATCTCATCCGAGTGTGATATTTCTGAATTAGACTCCTCCCTTTGGCACAGTTGTATATATTTTCACCTTGGTTTCTTCTCTCATTAGCCTCCCAAATATTTTGATGACCCAAGTATCAAAAGGAAGCTGACGAGCTTGACTTTCCTTACCACAAGAGGACAAAGCTGTTATGGAAGGAGCGGCTCAGGATGGGTGTTGGGCGTGGCTAACTAGGCACTCCGCTCCTAATGGGAGGAAGCGCCGATTGGGAGAAAAGATCATGCTTATGGTTTTGTTTTCAACAAAATGAAGCCACCGATTTAGCTCCAAGATAGTCTTGTCACCTTTATTTGGAGTCTTACTGGCAATTAAAGAAAGTTTTCCTGGAGGCTAGGAATCTGGATTCCAGACATCAAATTTTGGATGTTGTGGTGAGGTCAGTGCTTTCCTCTTGTTCAGTTGCTGCGTTTATCCCTTATGAAAAATCAGTTCTTCTCACAAGGTATTCTGTGAGGCATGTTTCCCTAATTTCTTTTGCAAGGATCTCTCTGTGAAAAGACTCCCAGAGTTGCAAGATTTTCATATTTGTTGTCCCTGATGACACTACTAGTTACCAGTCCCAGGCTTTTTTGTATTCTTTAGCTAGACCAGAAAGGAATACCAAGAAGCAGGGTTAATATCTAATCTAATGATACTAGATGACTATCATTCCAATTGAGAACTTATCTAATGAAACCTGGAAATATTGTGGAGCATTTTTACTTTTCCATTTTACATATACCATGATTAAAACTGAATTTGTAATTGTACTCAAGAAACCACGTCTAATATATTTGTACAGCGTCATTCTAGTGATTCTAATTTGTCTTTGGCCACTGTTTGTGATATTTTTCTAACTGGCAATAATTGAATACACCAAAAAGTGCAATGATCACGTTAATCTGCTGTTCACATATTACAGGAAAAGGTCTCCTGAACATTTTTTAACTTTTTTTTTCATACTGCTCCGTAATCTATTAGCGTTGGAGGGTTCGTTAGTGATGCATGCTTTAACATGTACTTTGATGTTGTTCTAATTTGTTTCAGCAGATGGCAGGATAGTTCGGAAGGACAGTTTGGAATTTGCTTTGCTAGCATGTAAAAAACTTCAAAAAGGTTGGGATAAAGGAGCCAACTTCATCAAGATGGCGCACTAGAAGAATGGCAAAAAGGTACTTGTGCCCTTGCCCTGCGGCACTCCAAGTGGTGAACAACTCCGACCTCAAAATATTCGCTCAATTCTGAAAAGATGTTATGAGCGTGAGGTACTGGTAAAATATGATTGTGTCAATCAATAGAACTTTTTTCTGGTATAAGAAAAATATAATTTCCAAAAAAGTACATACATTATCTACTTTTCCTTCATTCAGCCGTGCAAAAAAAAAAAAAAAAAAAAATCTGGTTCCACAATTATATGCGTTCATTACTCCTGTAAAGTTATGTTGGCTATCAATTGAGTCTAATAATATGGTTAATGTCAAGTATGTCAGTTTATTTGTAACAGGTTGTTTTGTGATATCATATTTTTATGCAGGATTTCAATTTTCCCCCCTCTATATTATTGTTTTTCTCCATTAATTCTAATGTCGTACAGTTTGCTATAATTTATTATTATGTTTTCAACTTATTCTCCCTTGTGGTTCCTAGACAAAATCAATCACTCATCTTCAATGTTACTACAACAATACGATTTGTCTTTTCCCACACCCATCACTCTCAAAATAGACAGATTGGAAATCACACTAGTGCACCTTGTCATTTATTGCAGACATGATAATAAGGTTACGATTTTTTTTTTTACATCTTTTAAAAGAGCATCTTTAAAGATACCTTGTACAGAGAAAAGATAGCCTTTTACATTTCTTAGGCAAATTATAAGACTTAATGACAAGGATAATAATTAATGCTACAGGTGATGTGCCATCACACCCATCAATTATGCTATGTACTAAGTGGAGATTACAAAGCGCGCAGAATCAGGTGAGCTCAACTCGATCCCAAGCTTTCCATAGTGGTTAAATCGTGCCATTTCTTCTTTAGTCTCTCTACTTTTACTGATCTTTTAGAAATCAGCTAATTGTAATAACTTTTAAGCACGATAATCATATTGCAAGATTTTTTTTTAAAAAAAATAGACACTATTTGAGCAATGAATTAGTTATAGACTTTTTCTCCCAATCATGGAGACAAAATCTTAGCTCGTAATTATTGTAAACAGTGCTTTGTACCTTAACTATTCTTGATTGCTGGTCGATTGTAGTGTGCAATACCCAACTATTTAATAAATATATGCATGAGAAACAGAAAGATTATGGAGACAATTTAAGCTGTAATCAACATAAATACAGGGTCAGATAAGATTGTGATCTATGCAAATAATGACTTCAAACATGAAAAAAAAACACCGAAGTGTTTTAGATCCATGGCTGTTGTCCTGTTTTAATCCAACACTTTGAGAAAAGGCAGATAAAAACTGAGGAAATCACAGTATAGATGGGTAGTTTTAAAGGCCATGGACTCGCAGCCGGTGAGCTGATCCAAATATAAAGCACAAACTCTCCCTTCTCTTGCAGGTCAAGAAGACCAAACTTGTAGTCCTGGTCATCCTCTGACGGATCCAATTGATGACAACAGAGTCATCGAGATCAAACTAAAGAGGCGGCGACAGCAGCAGCAGGGCCCGAGAGGCCGTGGAGATGAAAGACAAGGTTAGCCTTCATGGCAGAGAAGATGTTGAAGTGGGAAAGAATGGTTTTACTTCAAAAGATGGAGACAAAGGTGACTTGATGGAGAGTTCTGCCATTGGTGGTGAATCATCCTCATCACCTTTGGCCTCTTCTGAAGAGAAGGAGATCAGCATAGAAGAAGAAGAAGAAGAAGAAGAAGAAGAAGAGGTGGAGAGCAAGGCAGAGAGTGGAGCTTTGGGGTGTTTAGATTGCCTAGAGGAGTCTCTTCCTGTTAAGTAAGCCCTTTGAATCAATTTGATCCTTAATTATATTAACTTGTGAGTTTGATTGTTTCAGTTCATGGCTTTCTTATCAATTTCCACAGGAGAGGATTATCTTTGTTCTTCTCAGGAAAATCCAAATCATTCACCAGTTTGTCAGATGTGGCCAACATGACTGCAAACGATCTGACAAAATCGGAGAACTCCTTCAACAAGCGAAGAAGAATTCTCATCGCAAACAAAGCGAGGAGAACTCCTTCCTATAGGTCACTTATCGGCATGCCATTACTATCACCAGTACCATTATTTCAAAATCACATCTCAGAGGAAGCTGGCGAAGCTGATGAAGAATCACAAAGCAACAAAGACAAGAACAACTCCAAGTGTTTCGGATCCAATAGGTCCTTCTCATTATCTGACCTACAACATGCTTAGTTTCATCAAGGATATTGCTGATAAAGTTAGAGAAAAAGATCGTCATTCCTCTGAATGAAATTTGGGTTGGGGTTTTCTGATTAAAATTTGTAATAAGAACAAATCGGGGGATTATGCTAATGCTGTCATCCTTTAGGATGCTATTCTGCTTCTTTATTACTGACCGGGGATTAGATAAGTTCCCCCACCCATAAAAGCTGATGGGTGCCAACTGACCCCACAACTTGTGTTTAATTTACAGGCGCAGGTTTCTCTGGTTCATTTTTTGGATCAGAGAATGATTCCCTTTGCAATTGTGGCTAGATTTACTGTCGGATTTCGGTCGTAATTAGTTGTGATCTCTTGAGTTCATTTTCTTTACACAGGTTGTAGTTTAGGTCGGGGTAGACGGTCGGAGGTCACCCAGAGGCTGCCGGCGGTGGACGGGTGACCAGGCTGTCGGACACTGAGCGGGGGGCGACCTTTGGCCGTTTGTCCCGATCTAACTACAATCAAGAGGGAAAAGGTGAATCTAGGAGAGATTGTAACCAATTATAATCATTAATCAGGTCGCAATTACAAAGGAAATTATCCTTTAATAATAAAAAAAAAAAATAGACCGGAGGATCCTACTTAAAATAATATACATTTACCGTAACATAGTAGAATTGTATCCAATTCATTGACTTTCATGGTAAGTGTTACAAATACCAAGGAATTAAAAGATGGCTAATTTTGATTTCATGGTTTACTCCAACGCAAGCTGGCAACGGTGTGAATAATCGGGGGGAGGGGGGCATACACCTCCCTCGTGAACTACCTCCGTGTTAGTTCTAGGAGGGTCGACGGGACACTGAGGCGAGCTGCTTGTCACGTGGGGGGCACTAGTGGGGGGTCATCATGTAGAAGCGGCGGCGATGTTCGAAGCTCTTGCCCTGAAATTAAGGGCGGTTTTGAAGGAACGCGATCGAGAAGGATGGAGAAAACAGAGGCGGCGTCCGCGCTCGCGCCGCCTCCGGCAAAGTATTTTTAAGGGGTGGCATGCCTGGTGGCAGTCGGCGAGTGGACGAGGAAAATGGTGAAATAGGTTACCGAAATCGACCTGCCCATCCAACCCTTTCGCACAACCATCTGGTTACGAGGTGGAGTCCGTGCCTGAGGGTGAATTCCCTACCTTTGCCAGCGACAACGTAGCACAACGTCTCTTGAGTTCCTAGGCTGATCGAGATCGCACTGCACTGCAGCGAGCAATGCAACCTCGTACAGCGAAACTGGGCGGCGAGCAGCTTTGATGGTGACGGTGGACTCCATAGAGGAGTTAATACGACAGGTTCTTCCCGGGAAGATCGAGTTGGGGAATCCTGTGATGACGAAAGCGTGGACGTATTCGATGACGCCCGACGGCGAATTTGTGATTGACTTCCTCGGAGGCGAGAAGTACGTGGTGGTCGCAGGGGATTCTCCTGGCACGGAATCAAGATGGGAAGGTTCATCGCATTCTCGCAGAAATGGCGATCGACGGGACAGCAGAGGAGGCGGAGATGGGGCACTTCCAGATTTCGCAGAATGGGAACGCTTCGAGGAGCACATGTCGCATCATTAGTGAATTTCCTTTCTTTCGACGGGGAAAACTGCATGTTGCCGAGGGTAGTAAACCAGCCGAGGGTAGCATCGAAGCCAATTTTACGGTGTTAAATCTTATTTAATAATATAATCGAGCCGAGATTTATTAAAATAAATTAAGCTGTTAAAATGATTGTTAAGTTGGATTTGATTTTTTATTTTTTTTTTGTTATAAGTTCGAGTTTGGTTCAGTTTGATATTATTGAGTTCTCAATTTAAGTTTATTGGATTGTTTAAAATTTTTACCTTTTAAATTTGTTTGATTAGTTATTGAAGTTGATAAGATAAATTTGCTTGTTAATTTTAAAAGATTCTTTATTTATTTAGCAAATTGATAAGAATTTTATTGATAAATTTAGTTCACGAACGTTATTCAAGAATATCGGGAGGTAATTAGAGAACGTCACGTGGATAAAAAAGTCAACATTCTTGTTGAGATGGCGGTCAAAGTCGAGGGAGAGTCGAGTCAATCTCTGAATCCATACAGCCTCTACTACCTGTAGCCTCGACCCTTGGTTGTCCGTCTGCAAGTTGCCTCCTAAATTCTCGACTCCATAACACTCTCTATT
>JBAMIE010162411.1:0-28113 GCA_037177295.1 Kaempferia parviflora | reverse complement strand
TTTTCTTCTTCGCAATACAAAATTGTAGACATATAGATGAGAGTACCAATTTGTCAGAGATTTGGACATACAGACCTGGAACTGAATTTTGGAGCGGAATGATAACCTTTGCAAACTCTAGGATTTGAATCAGGATTAGTTGACACACATAAATCTAGACTTTTTTAACCTAGATAGCATCTGACCTAGTGCAAATATGATCCAAACTTAAGAAAGAAGCAACGTAAGCAACAGGACAAACAACTCTTTTTGCATAAGTTATTTTTTAAAGAAAAAAATAATCTTTTCTTCTTCGCAATACAAAATTGTAGACATATAGATGAGAGTACCAATTTGTCAGAGAAGCCGGGCAAAAGAACTTTGAAGAACTGCGGCCTGGCTGCGTTCATCCTCGCCCTTCTCTCCACAGGCAAGATTTCTCCAAAACGAAGAGCAGAAACCCTCGCTTTCTTGGACCAAGGCTGTATGGTTCCTTCCCAATGCAAAAGAATCCAAGGAAAAAGTGATCAATACGGGAATTTGAAGCGCCGGCCTGCTGTTGCTAAAGTTGTGTTAATGGAGGAAAAAAACAAAAACTGAACAGGAAAAATATCAAAATACGCCTCCCTTTTCTCCAATTACCAAAAAGTGCTCCTAATTTATTTTATTTTATTGCCAAAAATAGTAAAGTAAAATATAATTATATTTTATTGTCAATACTTAAAGATTAAAATTTTTAAAATTTCAATTTAGAAAGTTTCATAAAATTGGGAAAAATTTGAATTAACTATGGCGGCGACAAAGTTACTATAATCATTATACTAACAACAATATGTAGTAATATTCAAGGAGATAGTATTTTTATGATTACCCTTCAAGCATTTTTCATATTAATTAATTATGGTGTATTGTTGTTAACAGGTCTTTTGTAATTGTTGATATCGGTGTTCAAAAATATTATAAGCAAATAATTCTTTGTTAATTTTATTGTAAAAATATTTTTTAGAAAAATAAATATAATAGTCAAATAGAAATATAGCTATAAAATTTAAGTATATTTAATTATTAATTAGATCTATAAAGTATATTTTCTGTTCAAAAAATTTGCTTTAATGTAGTATTGGATGTTATTGTTTATCACTAATGGTTCACTATGATGATTCCACGATAAATTATAGATAGTTAAATTATGAGAAATATTGTATTCTAATACAACGACCTTTATATGGTGAGGCTAAACACCCTATAAGTCATTTTACATCATTTGAAATTAGATTTATTAGAGTAAACACCTATATAGATATTAACCCTGCTAATTAACAGGGATAAAAGTGATATCACTCATCTTAAATGGTCAGTATCGTCCACTTCATGACTAGATAAAATATAGGGAATAAATATATTAATGTAAATTTAATATTTTTCATTATTTATTGGCTAATATTAATGTCCTATTAATTAATTATATAAAAATGGTATTCTTATTTTTTTCAAAGGTAAATAAATAGCATAAAAAACTATGGATCCCTACAAATGTCAAGTTTGCACCGATGCTCGTATGTACCATCGCTGTCATGTATACCAACATCTCTATCTTCAAATATTCAAGTAGACTCTAGTCATCATCCATCCACAAGTGGCATGCCTCTTAGCATCTGCCCACAGGAAGCATCGCTGATTGGCTTCTCTGGTGCAAATGCTCTCGTGTCTGTAAGCCAGTCATTAGTAATGATGCTTATGGGTAGAGTCGTCAATTTGGATTGAGTTTGTTGGATTATCCCGTTCTACTTAACAATTTAAGTTAGTTGAGTTAGAATTTTAAGTTAGCAGCTCATGCGGGTCGACCAACGATGGGCTTAGATTGACTCACGGGTTGAGAAATACATATAAGTTTTGTTTTAATTTATTATTATTTTTATTATAATTTTGAAATAAAAAAATATATTTCATAAAATAGTATTTGTTTGTGTTTATTTACATTAAAATATTATTTTATGAATATATTTGATTATAAAACTTTTTAAAAGTAAAACGTTGTAGATTTTATTTATTTTTAAATTTTTAATGGACATGAGGGTTAATCCATCTAGCCCGTAATCCATTTTAGATTGACTTAGATTTGGCATTTCCTAATTTATCAAGAAAAAGGATCAACCTACTCCGCCCTACTAAATAACCGGCCTACCACAAATCTACCCATTCAGTCATGAATTAATCCAACTGACAGCTCTAATTATCATTACACCTTCTGCACTTCGAGAAAGTGATCAGCTATCAATCTGGAATTTATCAGTGAGCCGGACTAGATAGATCACTCTCTGGGATTGATTAGATTTTGTTTGGAGCCCACTTAAAAGGTCTAAGCCCCATTTGAGCGCCCTTGCATAGATTATCGAATTAATCCACGATGCGTCTATTCACCTAGGCTCTTCGGTGTAAAAAAAAATGGAGTAGGAGAAAGAGTTGCCAGTCGATGCCACGATGATGCTCTCCTGCAGTTCTTCCTTCGCCGCCCGTGACCTGTCCTCCTTTTCCCCTTCCCATCAGCTCATCTTCGTTTCCTCACCGATCCAGAATCTTCTCTCCACCTGTCCTCTCCTTCGGCTCCGTCCCGGGACGAAGAGGAGACTCCCGTCGATCGCCGCCTTCTGTGCTCCGATCCGGGGACCGGAACCATCGAAGGAGATGGCGGTGGTGGAAGAGATGGACCGGTTTGTGGAGGTTGCCAACAAGGTCGCCGATTCAGCCGGTGTGGTGCTCCGAAAGTACTTCCGCCGGAGCTTCATGATCATCGACAAGGATGATCTCAGTATGCATCTCTCGCCCCTAAGATCATCGTCTTTTTCTGTTATAGATTTTCTTTATTTTGTACCGCCTTCTGTATTCGTAGGCCCAGTGACGATTGCGGATAGGGAGGCTGAGGATTCCATGGTTTCGGTCATATTGGAGACCTTTCCTCGGCATGCTATGTGAGGAAGTCACCTTTTTTAGCTTTGTTTTTCGTTCTGTTCTGCTAGCTAGTAACAAAAGAGGGATAGTGATCTGGGAGACGTTTGGTGCAGTTTCGGGGAGGAGAATGGTTGGAGATGCAAGGAGGAGTCTGCTGACTATGTCTGGGTTCTGGACCCAATCGATGGCACTAAGAGCTTCATTACGGGTGAATTGCTTAATCAGTTTGCTGGTCAATTTTTTCTTCAAAGGTGTATCAGAACTTGGGAGTGCCTCTGCTGATCGCTTTGTCTTTACTATGGTTTGCAGGGAAGCCTTTGTTTGGTACTCTCATTGCCCTTCTGCACAAAGGGAAACCTGTATGACTCATAATACATTAGGAGTTATTTATTTTCTTTTACCTAGTATATTTCCCTTTACATTGTATCAATGAATATGTTCTTTTATAATGAGTTTACATGTTTCTATGTTTTCAGTATGGTTAGCATGACCAACAATTATTAAGGCTCCAATCTTTTGCCACTTTTGATCCTCGCTCACAATTGTACAATCTTCATTCCAACACAGTACGAGGATTGAAGATAAATGGCAAGAGTTAAAATTCTTTTTAATAGGATAAACAAGTAATGTCTGAAATCAACCAAGTTTGTCTGGCTCAATAGACAGTACACTTATGTTACAGTTTTGCATCCATCATGCTAATTTATTTTCTGATGAACTACACTAAATATAATTTGATGTGCCTAGGGGTTCTATGCTGTCTTAAACTTATATTTTATGCATTCTTTTGAGTTTTTACTAGGTTAATGAATGTTAAGCTTGTATGTGGTGTATATAAAAAAAATTCATTGCAAGTTTTGAACAATTAGGTTATATGGTTGATTTTAAGTAGGTTGCATCACTTGGAGTTGTATTTATAAGGAAAAAGCCAATGATCTCATTGGATTACACCTTTCTTAGACAAAGTGACATTGACGTTACTATGTTTCATCATTAATAAGACTAGAAGCAGCGTATAACATAACTTTATTGTCTCTTTAGGAGCATTACTCAAATTTTTCATTAAATGTTTGAGCCAGACGAGCTCATACAGTTATTGCTCATGGTCAACATTTGCAGTCAATCCAGCCACATTGTTTTTTACTTTTTGCTCTTCCAAACTATTAATATCATGTGAATCTCCCATATGTGGGAGTGTTTGCCCAATCTGTGTCTAGATACCTCTAATTTAGTTGATGACCATGATTATGGTACAAGAGACCTGTTCATGGGTATTCCTAAGATATTTAAGATTTCTTAGAGTTGCTTCCCAATGATCTCCTATTTTTAGCATCGAGGAATTTATTGTTTACACTTGCAACGAGTGAGATGCAACATCTAGTAATTTGGTTTTCCAACTAAATTCTTGTGCTTTACCGATTATATTTGACTTTTAGAATTTATTATATGTATTAACTTATGGATATGAAGCATTCTGATTTATCATAATGTTTAAAATGTTCATACCAATAAATTTTACATATGAATAAGCCAAAATATCAGAATGCATTAGCAGAAGTTTTGTATATGTTTTCCTAATTGGCAACATCCAAATCTTAGACTTTGAAAATTAGACAAATTGGAACCATTTTCTACAATTTTTATAGGCTAGGACGGCCCAGGTGAATATGGATTTGGAGTTGAGAAGATTCAACTACTAGATAATGCAAACTGATACAATCCTCAATATTCACGCCTTCTATCAATTACTTTCACTGTGCTTAAATCCTTAATGGGCAGTAAAGGTTTTTGAACAATTTAGGATTTAATGAATTTGCTACAAAGAATAAATGAAAGGAAATTTGGGCATATAGAAGAATACATGAGCGAGGGGTAAAGATGAAGTAGGAGTGGCTACGCCAACATCCTTAACTGATGAGCGCAACCAATCTGCCAGAATAGCATGGATAGGATGGCATGGTGGTGAAAAGACCAGACAAAAGGGAGATGTTACCAGACGTGCCCAGAGACCCCCTGAATCTATAATCTAATTATCTAAGTTGTTTGCTCCAGTAGTCTATGTTATGAAAGAAGTAGAATCATTAAACAATGATGACACAAACTGAAGTAATGTACCTTGATAGGTCTGTCACTTAAGAAATTATTGGTACTTCTCAACTGATATACCAATGATACAAGGTCTACTCCCAAGAAAACCATCTGGTTGATGAGTTGAGTCATCTCTTTGGTGATCCCTAGAACACTTGGAGAAGATAGTGTATATGGAGTCTTCTGGTTGATGGAAGAAGATTTTGCAAAAACAGATTTAGATCTGCATAAACTTCTCAATAATAGAAGATTTGCTTGCTGGAATCTACTACTTGCTGAAAGAAACAGGAACACGTTTGGAAAACACAGGAGAATAGAAGAGCAATCCTGATATGCTTATCTACTGCAGATTTTTTATCGCCTTGCAAGAAACAAACTCATATATAATGCTGTATCTCAATGTTCTTTTACAAAATAATCCACAATCTTTCTTTTATTGTTGTTTAAATGTTTCACTAAGGAACCCATCAAAACTAGTTTCATTAAAAAATACATCAAGAATTGTATAGTCTGTTTTATTGCAATTATGATTCTGTGTAACCAAAGTTTTTCTTCCACATAAGTTTTCTCTCTACTGTTTCAGATTGTTGGCATTATTGATCAACCAATTTTAAGAGAAAGATGGGTTGGAGTTAATGGGAGAAGAACAACAATGAATGGAGAGGCAGCTTCAACACGTGCATGCAGCAAACTATCCCAAGCTTACTTGTATGTCTCTTTGCATAATGATATTTGAGAAATAACAATTTTACATTCAACTAAGATATAGAACTGCTTGTAAAGCTTTGGTACTATAAGGGATAATAGTTTGTGTCACTATATTGTTTCTTCTTACAGGTACACAACAAGTCCTCATCTCTTTAGTGGGGATGCAGAAAAAGCATTTTGGCGTGTAAGAGATAAGGTCAGATAGTCGTTCTCTAGTACACTCAATGAGATAGAATACATGTGACAGACACTTTTATGTATCTTTTGCCAGGTAAAAGTTCCACTATATGGATGTGATTGTTATGCTTATGCTCTACTGGCCTCTGGATTTGTCGATCTTGTTATAGAGTCCGGGCTTAAGGTGAGGCTTCTGTTCTCAACAATTCTCTTTGGTATTCAATCGTGTAGGATAGTCACTCATTTGAAAATTTTCATTCACAACCCTGTACTTACAAGTCTGATTTTTTTTTTTTCTTTCAAGAGTCTAATTGTCATATACAATTTCAATTAATCAAACAAATTTATTTTATGGTTGGGGTTAATGGAATTTACTTTTACAAGTTTGTGCAGACATGGGTGCAACACACCATCCCCTGTCAATGTGTGAACAAGTCACTGTTATATCCCTGAGTCATAATTTTTTTTACTTGTATCCCCTTGCTGGTTTGATCAAAGTGGACTTCTAAACCGCAAACCATAAGTTTTGCCTTGCCCTTTCTTTTGCACAGTGAAAAATTTCCATGTAAATTGATAAAATTAAAGGTTTCTGAACTAGCAAAGAATCAAGTGCTTTTGTTAAACATAATTCAAGCGATATGAATGCCATGCATACTCCAATATTTCTCTTGTAAAAGAATGTTGAAAAATATTGTAATACAAACTACTATTATGAACAATACATCTCCAGTGTTTTCTTCTCATTTGTTTTCTCAATGCTCAGCCTTATGATGTCCTCTCATTGGTACCTGTAATAGAAGGCGCTGGAGGATCAATGACTGATTGGAAAGGGCATGAGGTTCAATGGGATGCCACTCCCAATTCACATCCAGCAAGTATGGCTTCTTTAATTTTCTGGGGTTTGATCTAATCTCATGGCATAAAGTACATATTTTGTTCTCTGTGGAAGTTAACTCCTTTGATCTGATGCAATTGTTGTTACCATTCCATCGATACTCTGTCCATGCTGAATCCCACTACTAGTCTTTTGGATACTCAAGTACCCACTTGTCAGTCTTAACTTCTCATAGTCTAATGGCTTACGAACAATAACTTTGGTATGGAGCAGGATAGTGGCCTTACAGTTGAAAGTTTTACAGCTTTGTGATTTTTGTACCTCATAAGCTAAGCCCTAAGCAATATGGTGGTGCATAACTTATTTCAGGTTTTAATGTCATAGCGGCAGGGGACTCCAATATCCACAAACAAGCTTTGGATGAACTACAGTGGAATTAAGCTCGACAGATAGATACCGTAACTTTGGTCACAGTTCCTTGCAGATGACAGTCTGTTGGGGAACATTCCCCGGTTGTTAAGGTGAACAATGGTAATAAATAACTTAAAAGTTAGCGATGGTTGCGTAGCCTGGAAAACCTGTTCAGTTCAATTTATGCTTTTCTTCAGTCAGTAGTTCCTCGGATATTCCTGTCAACTAATTTTTTTTTTTTTTTTTAAATGTAAACTCACACAGCAGCCACTGGTGCCAAAATCTAATTTTACTTTCAAGTTTTTGTGGCAAAACAGTGAGCTGTGCATTGCAAGAGAACCATTCCTTGGTGGCGCTTATTTTAATTCCAGGTCGATTTTTACAACTACGAACAACTTGGACACATTGCTCAACCATGACTGTTCCATTTGCATCTTGATACCCAGGAGATGATTTTCACTATACGCGCCACTCAACGGCTACAAGGCATTTAAAAGGTAAATCAGATCAAGAGATCTTTTAGGTGGGATATATTTTATTTTTCGAGGATTATTTTCTTGGAGATTCAGGGAGCGCTTATTATATATTTGGTAATGAGAATGATAATAGATTTGATTGAGAGGGGAATGAGTTAGTGATAACCTAGGAGGGTTGAGTTATAAATTTAGGGGTATTAAATTTAAATTTTGATTTTGATTCCCTTCTACCAAGCATCAAGAATGAGAATAAAGCTCGAATCTCGGCACACCCGAGTATATACCTCCTTCATGTCTTGACTATTTGTACTTATGACTAGTAGCCACCTGTGATTTATCTCTTCCGTGTTGGCTCTGACACGGGTTGACGGGGCGCTAGGGGCGAACGTATTCACCTTTTGCCACACAAGAATGGGAATAAAATAACTTTCATTCTTATTCCAACCTCCTAAATCTGCGAACTAAACACTCCTTATCTACTCATTTAGTCAATTGATTGTAGAAAGATGAGTGAATTAAACTTAAACTAAATAAAATCTTTAATAGCATTAAGATTTAATAATACTAATGTGCCGATTGTTTTTAGTCATACGGGATCATCAAAATTTGAACAGGATGAATATTCTAAAGATAAATCTCACAGTGTGAATAAAGTATACTATGGATTTGTTCGATAGTCACAAATAAAAAGTAGACCGTCAAGATTAGCCGGTAAAATTTGAATTATAAAAACACATCATTTGTATTTCGTTATCAAACATTTTATTATTTAAAAATATATTATAAAGTATTTTGTTTTTTAAAAATATCAAAATGGCTTTGTTAAAATTACTAATTACCTCTATGTTGGCAGCATTTGACCAAATTAAATCAATTTTACATAAATCTAATTAATTAAATTTATATTGAAACAATTTTAATCAATAATAAAATAATTTTAACTATAATTACTTAATAATTTTAAATATATTAGAACAGATTTAATTAAAATTATTATAATAATATTAAAATATACAATGGCCTTTTAATATATATAGGATTTAATGAAAAAAAATACTCTTTTGTTTTTGAAAAATTATTAAATAGACTGTATAACATTGAATCTGGTGTGACTAATTCGGTCCTATTTGAAGAAAAAATTTCTATAAATACACTATAATTGGGAATTAAATCATAAGTACCTCGAAAATAATTGAGTACCATTACCGCTATTTCATAGCCCCCAGGGGTTAACTCTTTTATTTTCTATGTGGCAAATGATCAAGACATGAAGAAGGTTATATGCTCGGGCATGTCGAGATTCGACCTCTAAACTTTATATGATAAGTTCTCAATCCTTAACCATCGCATAGTCACAAGGGGACAACTCTTTTATTTTCTAGCTATAATGTTTGGTGTCAATATAACACATCACCTCCAGCCGATACAAAGTTTGGTGCAAAATTATTCGAAGCTATTCAACCACACATTGCCTGTTTTCCATCGTCTCTAGCAACTCACAGGATGTCACTTCAGGCCCTACCTAAAATGCCGTGAAGGTAACCCCCAGCCATGACTAGGGACACAAGAGACACAACGCCTGCAGGAAACAACTTGCCTGATCTCATGAAACGAGAACCCATCACAGCCAGCAGAGTCACAGAGGTGCCTGGACATTCCAAACAGAGACAGCACCGTATCAAAACAAGAATGAAAAACTGCTACTACGAAAAACCCAAATGCCACGATTTGAATTTTCGCGACGGAAGTGCGCAACCAACCTAGTCCGAGAGATGATGCATACACTGGTCTTTCAGGGAGCTGAGTGTACACATGATACAGCACCAAAGCTGATGTCCCTCCAGCAACTAATGACTTCTGGCTTCCTCCTTTCACATACCCCATTACTCCACCAACTATCATTGAGTTCATGCAACAAAACAACAAGTACTCCATCAGTAAGCAAAATTGCAACAAAACCAAGATACAGTTAGTTAACCAGCACAAGTGAGGTCCATGAACCGCGCATAATCTAAATAATGCCCATGTCCAACCAGTAGCTTTGATCCTCATCATCATTTTATGTTCGTAACTAACTATAACTATATGAGGTCGACTACATGGATTTTTAGCTATCCATTGAATTCTGTAAAGTAAATGAAATCCAGCCACCCAGGAACTTTCATATATATATATTTGTTTTGTATCTTTAATAAGGGAGAAAATTGAGATACCCAATTCAATAAATAGATGACTTCTGACTGGAGGTGGTGGCTATATATCATTATTTTGGAATCTCAACTTTGGAAGTATATATATGTTTACAACTTGAATTTGACTGAGTTACATTTCACTCATTCATCTCGCGTATAATGTGTGCTCAAATAAAATTAAATCAACATGAGAGGATAGAGTGTTGTAAGAATTTCAATATTACTAAGTAATCAGCAAATAACAATAAAGACAGATCGTACCAGTAGCAATATTTAGCACAGATAAAATATGGCTAAAATTGCAAAAAATAAAATAAAATCTGAGCGGTAGGAGACACCCTAATATGTAGAAATTATTGTCTCTTTGCCAACTCCTACAATCCATTCGATGATCCAACGCTAGCACATGGTAAAATGGAATCTTTTACCTAAAGGTCTCGATCAAGTTTGGGATAAATACACTATCTCTATGCAAGATAATTATCAAATGAAAACTATCTTAATTAACTAATTCTCCTAAATAAAATGATCCATTAAAATAATCCTTTGAGTGTAAATAACCCTTTATAAAGTGTAAAACCTTTTATGAATCAAATTCTTAGTTTGTATTTTTCTCTCCCAACTAGGTGAAATTACATCTTCCTTTAGTTGTTATTTCTAAGCATAAGGAACAATCACATTGCCAACTTTATCTAGCACGTTTGTTTGTTTTTTTTTCTTGCTTGCCCCTGGCAATGAGTCAACATCTCCCACTTTTCAAGTTTTTCTAATTAATAAGAAAATGGTGCAACTAATAAGAGGGTGAAAAAGTGTCTACTTCTTAGCAATAGTCATAGGGAGTGAAAATGATAATGTTGAGGAGAAGGCTATTATTTTCTAGAAGCAAATAAACTAAATGTTTGTTTCCTACAAGGGAAGGAAACATGAGTGGAAATAAGATGACTGAAAAAATTTAGCCAAACTAGATGAAGGAAAACCATATAGAAAATTTTCTCTAATTTTGCTGATGTCATATTTGGATGAACAAGTCATTGTTCACATGCAATGGAGTTTAAATCTGACCTTCAAAATTCATAATTATTTTAAGACCTATTTTATGCTTTCCGGGTTAAGGAGTCAAGAGTTAGTGTAGTTTCTTAGACCACACTTCTAATATATAAAACATATACCATATTCCTTATAACTGCCCAATTTTTTTTTTCTAACAAAAAATGCAGCGGAAAGGAAATGCAAGAAACTAATGGTTTTCCCTCTCCTCATCTACTTATTCATCAATTGTGTTGGGTGAGAATTTGAGGAGTTATAGCAACACAGAATTTGTCATTTGATTCCTCCAAATTGTGCTACAATTAGTTGAAAGTGAAAATCCTTTCAAATAATTTAAACTCATGGCACTGAGAGGAGGGGAATTGTACATATGTTATGTAATTCTCCTCCATCAAATTGCTTGTTGCTACAATCAACTGAAAATTAATTACATTCAATTGATAATAACCATGGCATTAAGAGAAGATGAGTGTTATATACACTATTTTAATCTTCACCATCAGATTGCTTTATCCTATTCTTAAAGGTTATAATTACAACATAGAATCACAGGAAACAGAAGAAAAAGGATCCTGGTCAGTTTGTTGCTTTAATCCAACAAAAAACTGCAAAAAACAATTGAAGTGCAACTGACAAGTTTTTATTCGGCAAGTACTAACTATTAGTCTTAGGATACACTTTCAAGAAAAACAATGCCATGGTCACTACAAAGTGAGTAGAGTTAAGTTTGGAATCAATACTCAAAACAAAACAAATTTTATATCTTGGAGTGCCATTAATGTGTTTGATTTACTGAAGAGTTGAATATGGCATTATTGTTGTATAAACCTTTGTTGGTGCAAGATGCTTCCAAAAAGCCAGGTTTGATTAAGTATTTTAATGTGTTCGACAAAGGGTTTAAATTAAATTTGACCAGTGTGTTGTCAACATGTGCATCGAGTATATAAATATTTGGCAAAGCGCATATAGAAGCTTAGAGAGTTCAGTCACTCGACATAGGCAAGTTGTTTTGGTTCTATTGGATGGCTCGATGTGGTCAAGTGGGTTGGATTGTGCTCTGTAGCTCAGAGGCTCATAATAAGGTGAACTTGAAGGCGAGACAAAGGATGACATGGAGCAAGTCTAATGCATCCAAAGGATCAAAGTTCCAGCAAGGTGAACTCTACGATGAGGAGCATGGAATGATCACGAGTTTGATAGTTTAGAGACCTACGATGAGATAAGTAATAAGTAAACCTGATAGGCAAGCAAAGAAGGGGTGCACATTAGCGCAAGCTTAGAGACTCTAGTGCATCTAGGTATTGAGGGTATGATGCGAGTTGAACTCTAAGGTAGCCCAATAGGAGATGAACTTAGTAGGCGATCGGTAAAAGATGGTATGTTGGAGCAAGCTTGGTACATCCAAAGGACTAATGACCTAACACGAGGTGAACTCAAGGGCAATGAAGAGCATTGACAAGGTTGAAGACTTGAAGGCAATGTGAGAATTTATGAGTGAAATGTACTCTTGGGTTTTGTCTTAGGGTAGCAACATCGAGGGATAATGTGTTTAGCTAGGTAGGGGTAAGCTACCTGGTAGCTTGAATGAAGCCTTTGAATGAGGAACATCAAGTACTGGAGGATCACAGTGAAGGATTGAGCTTAATCCTAATACTTTGCGTAGTCTTTCGGGAGGTAAGTTGAATGAAGAAGGGCTCTTCAAAGAGATTTAGTCAATTGAATGTGAGCTTAGTTGTCTAGAGAGTTTAGATGGCTCTGAAGTCAACTGAACATAAGGCTTCATAGAAGAGAAGGCAGTTACTCATTAACTATGCAACAACTTCTTTTGTTTGATAAGTCTACTGGAAGTTGGTTTAGTTGATTGGAGGGAGGCAAAATAGAGCCACATTTGTAAAAGCACATGAAGAGCTTTGAGCTGAAAGAGGTTACTCAAATACATTCCTATACTCTAATATTGTGCTAATTAAGACAATTGGAGATATCAACTCGAGCTCTTGGTAGCTTTTCTTCACCTACTTTATATTTCTTATTTTATTAAGAGGAAATATTCTAGTGTAAACATCCTTGATCGGATTATAAAAGTTTACCCTATTACCTCTTGTGAAAGGGTGGTTTAGTGGAACCCTTTTAGGGTGATACTTGTATGGTTGGTGGCCCATGATGAAAGAGATGACCCAAAACTCACATGGGCTTAAGAAAAGCCCAAAAAAACAAACATAGATTTACACACATACCCATCAGCCATCAATTACCTCTCGGTAAATATTCAGTTCAACCCCTTGCTGTCGCCCTTCCCATTCTACTTGCACATCATTGTCGTCGGTTGACTCCTCCTACCGGCGACCATCGGTGAAATTGCCCTACTCATGGCCCTTCAATTTCAACCGCTCGAGGTGGGTAAAATTCAACCCAATTGTTGTTTGATTGTAATTCAATTTTCAATTAGTAAATTTTGTGTATGAGTTGGAATTTCGAGAATTTGAGGTATAAATTTGAAAACCCCTAAATTCGATCAACAATGTCATAGGATAGGCTCAATGGACTAGCAATATTATCGATTGAGAAAGATAGAGTTCAACGAGATTATGCAGATTTGATAAATATTTTTACCGCTAAAATAACTATACGAGTAGTGTTTATATAATTATTTCAAATATTTGTTAACTTTTTATTGATATAATATATTGTTTCTGGTTTATTTATGTATTTAGTGTATTTGTTATTTGCAAACTAAACTTTACCAACAAAAGGGTCTACTTTTTATTATTGCCTTATAGAACACAAGTACGGCTCTGATTTCTAAGAGGAAAAGAATTGTTTCATGAACAGGCCTGGCAATTTCCTGCTCAACCCAACAAACAGAATTTAAAAAGTCAAGAGAGATTCCAAATAAACAAAAACTATATGACAAATCAGTTGGCACGACCAAATCGACAAGGAAAAAGAAGCCGACATGCCAAAAATCATAATTTTCAGCCCAAATAGACGCGATCATCTAGTCAACTGAGTAATAGCTTCAGATGATCACTATGCACGATCAAATCGACAAGGAAAAAGAAGCCGACATCGCCAAAACATTATAATTTTCAGCCCAAATAGGCACGATCGTCTAGTCAACTGAGTAATAGCTTCAGATGATCGCCAAGGGAGTACGCCATCGAAAGATCGAGATGAATCTAGTGCATAGAATTACCTCCAAGGAGAGAAGCATAACCGAGGGTTAGCTGCTGGGATGTGGATGGACTCATACTCCTCCTATCCTCGTAAATAAAAAAAAATGAGAGAAAGATCGCCTCCGAGCGATTGGACAAACACCAGAGCAGCAATTAGGAGAATCGGCGGCAGATCGATCAGCGTACTCAGGGAGAAAGAGTGGAAAAAGGGGCTTTGACAGAAGGTAGGCGGAGAATTTCCAAAATAAATAAATAATTTCCTTATAATTTTAAAATTATAATAATATTATTTTATTATAACATTTGATATTTTCTAAATTTGATTTCAGGTTTTACTTGAGCCGTATAAAAGCCGGCGGATCATTGGACTCCGACTCTTGCACCAACCCGCCGGTCTCCGCACAGAAGCGCGCCGCCTTCCCTTCCGCCGACAGATCGTCGCACGCCGTCCCCCGGCGATCTGCTCCGCTAGGGTTTGCTACACTTCGATACAGTCCGGGTTCAGAATCCCGCATTCTTGGTAGGTCCGGGTGGTGATTATCTGGGATCATGAGAGCTCGACTGGTGGTCTTCCCGGTCAAGGGGAGGAATTGGTGCTTCGGACTCTCCAATGAGGCCGCCTCTAGCGCCGACGCTTCGTTGCGGCCAGTGCCTACACTGCGGGATCTCTGGAAAAGGATCTCATCCGACGGCGGCCGCTCCGCCCAGGAGAGAGCAGAGTTCGTCGTAGATTTTATCGCCGATAAAGTTCAGTTCTGGCTCCACACTACCCATTTGGTGCCAAGTTGGTTTCTTTGGTAAGTACTATTTTTTAACCATTACTTTTTTGTTTCGTTTCAGATGAATCGCGGATGGATTGGTCTTGAAAAGGCTCCAGCTGGAACCCTAAAGAGCAGATTACACAGGTACCCTTTCTGGATTCCAGAAAATGCTTGTTTTCTGTTGCATCCCATAGATTTTCTCTTTTCCTTTTTTAGATTGTGTGCGGAGTATGGAGCGGTGTTATTTGTTTCAGTTTAGGGTTGCGGCTGTTATCGGGAGTAAAGCCTTCAGAGATATTTTTGAAGTCTGTTTCTAAAGACATTAAGCAAGTGGAAATAACATACCCCGCGAAGTAAGCTCTCAAACGCCTATGTATTATTGCTCCATCTGATAATTGTATAACGTTGATGCATATCCTATTTTCTGCCAGTAAGATCAACATGAAATTGCTACACAAGTTTCAATATCATCTCTGCATCTTTAGCAAAACTATCTCAATCGTAGTTCCAAGATGTATTAAACTTAATTGCGAACAAAGCAGTTGAAATTACAATGTGTTATAGGGTCTTCCCTGAACGCCATTTCCCCTCAAGGTTGAAGGTTTTTTTCAGTCACCTCCATTGCAAATGTTGATGTGAGGAGAAGTCATATATTAACTTGTTAGGACCTGCTTAAGGACCACTATAATTGTGCTGAGTTTTTGCTACTCTCTTTACATTTGAAGCTTACATCATTTATATTAATTAGAACTTCCTATCATTTTTTCAATTTTCTTTGGAGCAAGAGACACTTTCTTAATTTCTGTTTGCTTCAACAATTATTTTCTCCCATCTTCTTTTCTAGCAATAATACCTTTTTACCAATAAAAGCCCAGAGCTAGCAAAGTGGACTTTATGTTATTTTCCTCTTATTATTTATTTTTTTATCACAATATGTGAATCAGCTCAAGT
Source organism: Kaempferia parviflora (assembly GCA_037177295.1). Classification (NCBI taxonomy): domain Eukaryota; kingdom Viridiplantae; phylum Streptophyta; class Magnoliopsida; order Zingiberales; family Zingiberaceae; genus Kaempferia; species Kaempferia parviflora. The sequence continues at coordinate 12,366 of JBAMIE010162411.1, read as the reverse complement.
TTAATAGAGCTACATGGAGATGAAAATGTTTTTTCCTCCTCAAATTGCCTTTGTTATTAATATTTTGATACTTGGGTTCTTCATTTATCTCTATATTTGATGACATTTTGAATGGTCACTCAAGTGTATCTAGTATAGTCATCTACAATCCTAAAACAATATTTATTTCCTAGTATTATGACTATCAAACAAGTCCATGTGAATAAGTTTAAGCGGTAAAGATGCCTTAGCTATATTTATACCTTGGTGAGTGACCTGGGTTTGCTTTATGTTTCTTTTTGGCATGCATAGTACAATTGTCCTTGTTGTACCAAATCTTAGGCAAGCCATTTACCATCTCATCCTTGTCCACTTTTGCAATTTGTCTCATGTTGGTGTGTGCCAACATCCTATGCCACAACCAACCTTCTTATTCTCACAGCATGAGATAGTAGAAATGTTAGTAATGCAACAAAAATTGATAGGATATATGTTGTCCTTCCTATGTCCTACTAACATGATGGCATCTAGCTCATTGCGTTTACCAAGCATTTTGCTGAGCGAAGCTAACTTTGTATAATATCATATAATGGACTCACACTTAATAAATTAAACTTCATTCCCTCTACTAATAAAACTCTTTTAATGACAAAATTTGAGAAAATTCCATGTGACCTATGTTGTTAGCTTAAGATCCCTACTATAATGATCCAAGGACACATTTCCCTTATCCTTGAACTCGATGGATATGAATTTCCTTACATTACATCCTCGGTCATATGCCTCGAGCACTTGTTATCCGTGAACCAATCATCTGAGTGCTCCTGCTTGACTTGTGCCTATATAAATACAAAAATAAATGTTTTTGTACCCAAACTTTTGGGTCCAATAACATTAATTAAACAATGCTTAGGTACCCAACTTTTAACAATTTTCGTGCTAGAAATGTCTCTAGTGTCGGTTTTTGGCATGAATGACACGTTTCTACAAATTAAGGATTCATAAGCCACTTCCTTTTGCTTTGTCTTGTAGCCAATGCCAACCTTGCTATGAACGCCCCATTGATTCCCAAGTATGATATCAAGATACTTGGAGCTTGATGTGAACTGCTGCAAACATTTTCTCAAAATTTTTATTTAAAATTTCAAAGAGGAATTCTCTTCCTCAAGTTTTCAACTTGGGATTAACTCCCTCTTGATCCTTGCAAATTGTAGATGAGGGGGTCTCCTCCTTAAGGACCTTCAGTTCCTTTCCTTTTGAGTGACTTGACCTTTTCCTCTGACTGAACCCAAGATTTTGTCAAACATGCTATAGTCTTATATAATTTATCTAGTTGGGCAAATACTACCTTATTGTTGCTAGACGATTACTCCTTGCATAATGAAGCTTCCTCCCTGCTACATGAAACCTTTTCCATGCTCTTGTGGCGAACCCTCCATTCCATCGCCAATGGCCATAAAGGTCATGTGCTGTGTCACCTAACAAAGCTCCTCATTTGATGACTTTAAGGATGATGAGTCATCCCAAGTGGCCTGGAGGGCCTTCTTTTGTGTTTTCTATTGTTTTGAAGCTCCAAGCAGTCCACCTTGTAATGACCTTTTCTTTTGCACTTAAAGCAAGTAGCACTAGTTTTTGGTTTTGTTTTACCTTTGTTTTTACCTTCCTTCTTTGAGTCCTTGAAGATCTTACTTTAGATCCTTTTTATTATACCTTTTACTCTTCCTCATCATCTTCTTTATAAAGGTTGCCATCTCACTAGTAGAGATATCCTCTCGCCTTGGTCAGTTGGTCTTGATCTCCAACTCGGATGTGGTCTCCTTTTCTTCTTCTTTGACTTCTTTTTTGCAAGAATTTTTTTTTGACTCGTATTAGCTTGTTTATGCAATTCGAATTTACAAAAGAGTTACTCTAACTTAACCAAAGAAAGGTTCCTTGATAGCTTGTAGACATCTACCATGGATGAGCATGATTGATGAGCTTGATTCTCCATATGTTCTCCAATGTCATGGAGTCCATTTAGCATGGTGCCTATTTAGCATGGAGCCCATTGAGGATTTCTTTGAACCTGGAGCTTACCATTTGCCAAAAGGTCTTCGTAGAGAAGTCCATCCAATGCTACTTTCCTAATTTATTATGTCTACATCTTTGCATTGAGTCCATTGTTTTCTCTCCCAACTCATCATTTGTGTTGTCTATTGTAGTGATGATTCACATTCCCTCTTTATTACCTATTTCCATATCCTCCTCTATTGAGAGATAAATCATCAACCACTGTGGACTTACAGTAGAAGGCTAAAAGAAGTTCAGCATGTCACAGTCCCTTCTTAAGGCTACTGCTCTACCAACATCATCTATGGATTTACTTGTTACTCTCTAGAAAGGTCCACATGAGGAGGAGAAAAAAGCTCTTGAGGGGTAGCTGAGCTCCTTCTGGATCAACTCAGACCTTTGCCTTTCCTACCTATGAATCGCCCCTTTAGTCATATCACCCTATCAACCAGTGCAGATCAAAGTCTTCACCCTACAATCTTAATCACTAGACCCACCTTTACCTTAAACCACCAAAACCATCTCCTCTCATTCACCTTGCCAATTTTACCTCATCTGAATTTCTATTCCTCAGGTGAATTAAACCTTCTTCTAACTTAGCTTAGCCAAATCTCTTTAAACTTACCTGTTTTAGCCAAGTTACCAACCAAAGTTCAAGCTAGGCTCTTAAAAGGTTAACAAATTTTAATATTCTGTTTTCATTTTTACCAGACATTATTTGTCTGATGGGTTGATGTAACTCCTGCCAATCTATCCTCTTGTCTACTTATGTTCACTGTGGTTCATTGATTAAATAGAGAGCTCGGCAATCTGAGTTACCTAGTGTTTGTGAAATGAGAACAGGACAATTTCATCTTTTTTTTCCCTTTGTCTCTGTTTTCATGTGCTCTACATAGACCAATTAGTACCTCTAAACTAGATTAATTACTCGATGACTTTATCCACTACATTCACTGCATGCTACAGAACTATGGCATCCAGTACTTACATAACATTACAATTTGCAAACAAGTTGCATTTGTTGATGTCCATCTTGCTGATAAGCTAGTTTACTGAGGTGACAACAAGATTGGCTTCATAGGATAGCTATAATGTCTATTTGAGTATTTTTTTTTTATAAACAAAATTGAAGAAGATAGTGATGCAGTACAAAAGTTGGTTAGAAACTACATTGAACAGAGCTGGTGCTGCAATTGCTGTTTGTGATTGAAAACGACCAGAAATTGTGTCAACTCTTATGGAGTAGATTCTCCTTAATGGGAAAGAATATGCAAGTGTGGAGTTTTAAGTTTCAGAATTTTTAAATCTGTAAGGATTTATTTTTATAGGTTCTCCTCTTTAGGAGAATAAATCTGTAAAGTAATCTCCAAGTTAGTAATTGTCTCAGTTAGAATTGTAGTTTAAGTTATGGTAGAAGTTTAATTTAATTTGGTTTATTTTCCTCATTTCTAGCTTTGTTATTTCCTAGTTTGATTGGGTCCTTTTATGTTTACAATTATTATTATTTTTGAATATTTTTTAATTTATTTGTCAATTTTGTTTGGGGCTGTCTTCAAAAGAAACCCATGTTAGAACAATATGTGCATGATAAAATTTCCTTTTCCTCGGTTCTTATTTTTTTTGTGTGAGATAGTTTACTTCTTTTCTAAGATTATTATCCTTCGAGTTGCCTGAAATGGTTTCGGGTTTGTGTGAGTTTTGATATGTTGTCATGCTGTATTGATTTTTTATTAGAGCTCATGTGAACTTTCATTGCTATAACACACATTCTCCATGCACCCGCTCCCACATATCATTCCATTGGGCTCACAGTTTTTGGTGACATGTTACATACAGGAAGATTGATTTGGTGAAATTATAGTTTAAGTTGATTTGTGTTGAAAAACTGCTAGCAGGGTGGAATGCTTTCATGTCAATACGTGTGTCATTCAAATGCCACAATTGTAAAAAAGCTGTGCACAAGAGCTGCCCTTTTTAATCTGGTAAAGTGAAATGGGCTGAACCATGTACTTTCACATTGGCCAGTTGTGGAATTTTGCCAATAAATTTCCTTGAACTTAGATTGTATATATCTCATTGATAAGAATGTATAGGCATAATGTGACAATAATACATGACTGATCAGAGGTCTTAGTCCCTCAATCCTGCCATAGCTCGCAAGAGGGAGGCGGAGTTACCTACAACAGAAGGATTTTGTATATTGTCTTCAGCAGGACTTTGTACAATTGTAAAAGTTTACACGTGCACTATCCTTAATTTGAAATTCATTGGAGATAGACTTTGCCACGGTGTAATTATTGATGGTATCATATTGGGAATGAGTTGGCATTTACAAGAGAATTACTGCAAATGTTAAATCCCAACTAGCTGTCTGGGTTACCTTAGCTCGGAGTAAATTTACTTCATATAAATTGGTTCCTGGAGAAGTAGTATGTACACCCATCGTGCAAATGAGAATGCTCAACCTAATTCTGAATATTACTGCAATGATGTCTCCGTCTAATATTGCTGGAACATTAAATAAATTATGCAGTTATTCCTCAACATCCCTTTTATCATACACTTTCTGTTACATTCCTACTTTCACTGTTAAATTCCTTATGTTCTGTCTATGATTTATATTTAGTTTGTCTGTCCTATAGGTAGTCATTGTTATGCTGTTTCTATTTGCAGTCTAAACCCACGTTTTGTACGTCGAAGATTGCGTCATATAGCTATGAGGTTAGCATGATCGTCTCCTGTAATTATCACAGTTAAACCTTCTTCAGCTCAGTTAACATTTTTTTGTGGTTTATTTACTTGCTGATGCCAACTGAAATCAGGGGATGTGCAGTCCATAGGAGATTTTTGTATGGTTCTATTTCTTTACTTCCAGCTACATCTGTTTTCAGTGTAAGTAAATGGTGAAACTGATTTTTTTTTGGTTAGTAATATATATAAATCCACAAGTTTAAAAGCAAAGTTTACTTTGACACGATATGCCCTCAAAGTGACCTTGCTTTGTCTCTAGGAATTATTTTTGCGTACTAGGAGCATTAGTGGTTCAATTTAACACATGGTCTTGCCGTACTCGATGTATTATGACAAAAAGATTGTTCATCTTTGCATACGATTTACACTCGATACATCAGTAGCTCATATTCATTCGTAAACTTTTTTCTTATGGACACAACTGTAGAAGGAAAAAAGTATCCTAATTACTGTGGGATTAAATATTGTTGGTGAAATACCTTTCTTTTGTCTTCAAGTCATGTTTGTTTCAATTGTTTAGCAAGTTATATGTATTTTATCATTTCTACAAAACTATATCATGAGTAACCTACCGTCATGGAATTCCGTCAGATGGAACATTACAATTCGGCAAGATTGACTTATAGAAAATTACCATTGTGCTTTAATGTAACACAAAAATTATTTGCACCAGATGATATTTTCTTCCTACAATAAATTTCACATCTTGAACCCTTGTGCGGGCAATGAATCCATTAAAACATGTAGTAATTCCACTGTCATCCGCTTAGAAGCTTATTGGTGGCAGTAAATCACCCATATTCTTGCCACAACCTTCCTAGATCGTAACAATGTTGGCTTCTATGGAAGTGGGCTCCTCTGAACAAGGTTTTTATGCCATGTACAATTTTCTGCCACCACCTTATTATTTGAATATCATTCACTCAAATTCAGAAGGAAAACAAATAGTTATAACTTATACCTGTTGGAGAGGATTAATGTTTCATTGTCTGCGATGCATATGTTACTCCAGATATTGTTTGACAAATAAAATATGGAGAGGATTAGTTGCTAAGGATTTTTGATAGGTGGTGGCTTGTAGGTAATTTTATGACTTAAAATTCTCCTCGTTTGACTGGCTGTAAAGGAAGTACCAAGTGATGCGCTTGAAGTAAGGTAGAATGTAGTTATTGTAAAATATTTATTTTCACATGTATGATTTAGCTACTCTACTTTGCATGCTTGCATTTACAATTTAAATTAGTACGGGTCGGATTCAGATTGTGCTTTGGATTTCTAGTGAAGCTAAATGAGGAACCAGGATTGCTTCTGAACCAAATGGACACATACATAAAATACTGATTAACCATGAATGATAGCTATGATTTTTCTTGCCTATTTGCAGATTCTACCATTGCCTAACATACCTTTCTTCTGGGTTTTGTTTCGTGCTTATTCTCATTGGAGAGCTCTCAAGGTACCATCACCAGTAGCATCTTGTATGAGATTATTACTATTTATTTTCATTTCCGTCTTGTTATGCAAGTTATCCAACAGTTGGCTCGTTAAAAGGTATACTATTCTTTCTTCAAGGCTTATGTGTATATTATCATTTCGTGAACAACCCACACAATTTATAAAGTGAAAGCACACATACAAAGCTTTTGTAAATTTTGTATTATTATCCAATTACAATATCATCATGAAGTTATGCTTCTTTAATTACATTAAGTGGTTTGATTCATTGTTACTTTATGGACAAATGGTTATGAATTGTATGCCTTGAAGTTATTCCTAATTTACTATGGTTTAATGTGACATCTAATTTCTATTCAATCATTGTTAGAAGGTGCTAATTTAGATTCAAACGTGAGTATTTCCTTATATACATATGTTGTCTATTATTCAGACTCCAACATGGGTATGAATTTAGAAGTTGGACATGATTATATGAAGTGGGGGAACATGGTTATTAGAAAAGAGATTTGGATATGAATATGGGGGACACAAGTTATAAAAATTATTAACATGTCCTATAGTTATTATTAATGTAGGTAGAAAAAATATTAATTAATATTGATTTGATATAAGTTAAAATTAACATATCTAAAATTAATCTGTTATTCTTTTGATATTAGATCTAGTTAATAATTAATCTAGTTTCCGCGGGATGCCGTGTTGGCTAGAGGGTGCCATGCTTGCTACAATGGGGCAACGAATCAATTCTCAACGGGCGCATGCCCTTAGGAAAAATAAAACCCTCCCACCTCCCACCCCCTAGTCAACTTGGTGATAGGTTATAAGCTGACCTCGTGATTTGCCTCCCTTGCTATGAGGGGTGCCTCGGTGAGCGTAATCACCTTTGCTACAATAGTTAATAATTAATCTTAGTTTGTATTATTAATACATATTTTTATGTCCTACCTTGCCCACCTAAATTACTAAACCCCACCCAATTCCTTTTCAACATAGAGACTCTTCCTTTCTCTCCTCATTCGTCTTCTGCTTTTGTGTTAAGACCCAATAGTGGAGGTAAATTGTCCCTTGGGCTATGGTGCAACAGCAAGACGCCCATGTAGTCTCTCTAGCATCCATGGTTCGATTTGTAGCTGCAGCGCACTGTAGGACATTTTCCTCTAGTGGGATGACACACTTGGAATGTTGGCCGCTCGTTACGAGCACTTGCGAATTTACCTCGTCGGTGGGAACTTCCGTGGGGCTGGGCGGTCATACCCATGAACTTGGTGCTAGCTAAAAAAAAGAGTAGAGGTAAGTCCCTCCCACCCAATTCTTTCTCTTTTTCTGTCACCTGGCTCCTTTATTTCTTCTTATTATTCTTTATTTCCCTTTCCACTCTTCTGTTTCTTCCTCCAATAGCAGAGCTCTTTTTCCATCTGTCAAAAAATGAGTCTGCTAGGCTCCTTGTAATACTTGTACAAGTGAGTTGGTCTGGGTATGTGAGATGGAAATGACCATTTTGAGTAATAGGGTATACTGTTAGGATATTACAACTTATGCTGTCTAGATTTGCACTTTGTGATCCTTTGAGTCTGATCCAAATTGGACAAGACGATTTAGGTCTCGGGTAGGATGAGAATGAGTTTGGGTCATGCAAAACCTATTGTCACCTTTTTCACAGAGAATATTGGTCCTGACAACTTTGACTTTCTGCTGTATACTTACATGGAATATTTATTCTTTGTTTAAATCTTGGCATTCATTGAAAGCAGGCCACATTTTGGACTTCTATCATAGAAGAAAGCTTCTGATGTTAAGAGAATCCTATTCTAATTTCTAAGAAGAAGAATCCTTTATAGTTTGTCGCTATCATTCAGCATGCAGATGTGCCACATGAAAAATGTGACACCTTCACAATTATATTCATTGCTTATACATTGAATACATGAATAATTCTAATTATAGTTTGCAATATTAGATTGATGCAATTTGGAATTGTAGGTAGCAAAATTAGATGCTAATTAATGCATTAAATCATAAATGTTGAATATATTTTCCCCATGTTTTTTCAGGAGTAGGATCTTATGATCTCATCCTATTACCACCTAACCATTCCTAGGTTGGAATTGATAACCTTTGTTACAACTGATAATGCAAGCAACAATGATCATTATCACTGAATCACTGCACATCACACCCAATACTACCCAATTTATTTCAAAATGCACATGTTATGATAGTTTCTGGTTACATTTTATGGATATTCAATTTACCTTTTCCTGTGGTTATGTCCTCTTTCTTTTTGATCTTGTGTCACATGATCGCAGTCCTTGATTTTCAATGTTACAATGTTTTAATATGTTTTTAATTCTCTAACAATTACCAGGGAAGTGAGAGACTTATGCTACTGGTTTCAGATAATTCAAAATCATGGAGTTCACTAAATGCCACTAAGAAGGGAAGTGGACATGGCGATGATTTAAACACCATCTATGAAGATGCTCTCTCACCTCCTTGGGTATGAATTTTACTGACTTTTTTTTATCATACCTTGTGTAAAATAGTGGTTTTCAAGATTTTTACCAAATATATATAGGTAGTACGTGTTGAAAAAAATGCAGACGTGTAGGTGCATAATGTGGTTTATAAACAAATTGTCATTAATTATATTGAAAATACATAATGACATCACATGCAAATAAAATATGTATGTCAATAGTATATCGTCAACGTATACCATCAACTTGTAATTGTGTTTGCTTAAATACCTATTTTTGCAAGTAATAAAGCACCTTTAAGATTGTACATATTGGTGGCAAAAGGCGAATCACTCGCCCCCAACACCTTCGCAACCCGTCCCAGGGTCAACACGAAGGAGATAAATCACGGGGGCTACTAGCCCAGACAGTGACTAGTGCATAAGGGAGGGCAGGTGCCTGGCTTCGCCAGGATTTGACCAAGACATATTGAGTATTCTATATTGTTTATTGATATTTTCAAAAAAAGAGGACAACCTAGTGCACGAAGCTCCCATCCATGCTGGTCCCTCGGAAGGACCTTAGCCCACTCTGCAAGAGGCTAGTGATTGATAATAGTTATATTATTTGTTTTGGATCATATGTTTGACAATTTATTCTCAGTGGAAGTATGAGTTTGATAAATAGATTAATTTACTTTATTATATGTATTATACTCTTTCAATTAATATTAATATATTTTTAGCATATTTTGATACTGACCTTGTATGATCTTCAATTCTTTATATGCGCTATGTAGTGACTTCGTTGCCTAATACATATTTTGTTTCTCAATAAGAAGAATTAAAATCTCAAATTATTTTTTATGGAAAAAGAGGGGTTGACACAACCGACTAACATTTGTTGAGTAAGAGCAAACAAATTATTTCTTTCAATATGCGATGACACAAGAATGAAGTTAATATTCTCTTGCTTACAGTACTATGCAGTGGCTTGATTGCGCACTACTATATACTATGAAATGACTTGATTGCATACTAACATATAATTTTTGAAGAATCAGTTGTAGGTGGATAGTCGTTCATTTTTCTGCAGTACAAGTTTGAGATCTTAGATTAAAAATCTTTTGAGTGAGATGGGGTTTGTTAGCTGACAAAAATCTTTGATGAATAGGAGAAAAATTAACTCTTATTTTGGTGCAAGACGACACAAGAAATAAGATCGTCCCTCTTTTTCTTGTGTTGAATAGAAGAATCGTAAGATACAAGTAATAGATTTTAGGCATCTTGGAAAATGTAACAAAAGTGTAAACAAAGAAACAAAACAGGTTTGCATATTTTTTGTATATATATATACACAAATAATTTTATGATATTGGTCCAGAATAACTACATGTTTCGACGATTAAATCATTTTATACAAGTTGCATTATATTTTGGGTGCGTTCACTGATTTTTAATTGTCCAATATTGGATGATTCCAATTTCTAACATTTCAAAATCAGGTATATTGTGTTCTTGTTTTATTGCGAGTAATATCTAGCTGATACATCCAATTTAGTTCCTATGTTCCAAGCTTCTGGCTCCATATATCTTTGGTTGAAGAAGACTAGATGGGTTTTAAAACTTATCTGAAGATAGATTATGCTTTCCGTGCTTGTAGTATTTTCTTCATTATTTGATTTAATTCACTTATCAATTTGCAAAGCCTAGTTTAATCTGAGATATTTTTCAAGCAGTTTTTGCAGCCGTCTAAAGATCTGGAGAGACTTTTGAATGGACAAGTTATCAATGACGGCATCAGTTGCTCCTCTCTCTCTATCATCTGCCAAACATATGACCTCGATATGAACGTCATTAAGAAGTACAAAAATGCTCAGTAGTGTCGAGGTCGATTCTTTTGTTCGAGCTGGAAAACTTACTGAGCTTGGATACACCAAGCTCACGTCTAAAGCTCCGGCAAGATTCCTGGAACAAGTTAGGAGCATATTCTGCATTGTCAGGTGCATGTTCTTGGATATCTTCAAGTTACAATTCTGCGCCTCTCTTTAAAGTAAGAACCAAAGGAGGAAACTCCTAGTTTCGCTTTGTACTGTGTTTCAAATTTGAAAACTTGGTTTCGATGCCCGTTCCCTCAACTTACTAGGGAATAGGGTTCAAATTTCTCTACTGTGTTAATTTTATGTATGCTTTTAATTTGGTATGCTATATATATTTCTTATTTTGATCAAATTTTTTATATAAGTGTGCACACGTTATACTTTTTTTGGATGGATAAATAATGAATTTGATGAGTTTAGAAGCTTCTATGACATAATAGCTCTTTTTGATATATAAAAGAATGATATACTGTCGATATTACGTTGCTCATCCCACACAAAGTTTTTTTTTTTTTTTTTCTCACTTCTTGAATCCTAAATACTCTGCCTTAAATTTTAAGGCTTAAATCTTGATCTTAGGCTTTAAAAAAAACATTAGATGTGCATGGTTGTATTGGAAATTAAATCCTCTGGTCTACCTTTTATGATCTAGGAGATGGTCCACAATGTAATTGTGCTTAGATTGTAGTCGTGATTCGACCATAATTGGTTGTGATTCCTTCATAGTTTTACTTTTCTATTTAGGTTGTATTTTGAGTTGGGGTAGGCGGCCGTAAGCCGTCGGCGGTGGTCGGGTGGTCATGTTGTTGGGCGTCGAGTGGGGGGTTTTGTGCTTTCTATTTCGATCCAAACTATAACTTGAATAGGAAGATAAATTCAGAGAGAAATTACAACTAATTGTAATCGAATCATGACCCTGATTTGACCATAACTGTACTATGGATCATTCCATAATTCAAAGTGGGCTAGAGTATTTTCACTGATTGAAGAGACATGGCACTAGATAGAGATTTCTACCATTGCCATGTGGTTTATGCGCTGCAAATCACCATTTACCGGTTGCCTAGATTTGCGTAATGTAGTTATATTAAAATACTTTTTAAATTTAATTAAAATCATTTTAATGTTATTGTAGTAATAATAACTATGCCTAGTTATTGTAATAATTATTATTATGATTATAGTTGCTGTAAAGTTATAGTTATAGTTATAGTTATAGGATAAATTATAGTATTTATAATCATACTTGTTATAATTATAATACGGTATTTTATGGAACCGTGTAAGAAAGGTATTATTCAAATCGGTTTCAAAATTTCAAGAACACATTTCTCGTCCCTCCTCCTTTCCTGGTGCTCATTTGAATAAAGAAAAATCCTAAATCACTTTTACTTTTTCTGGTAAAGACCCCATGCCATTTCTCGCTTTGTTTTAAGGGAGCTTTGCTTGGCTCAAATCAGATCTTCTGTTCCATTTTATTCATGTCCCCGTGTCCCATTTATTGATCGGACGGATCATATCTGATCTTGTCAAATCTCAAGGATGCATGATCTGATGTGATCCGTCTGATCAATGAATGAGACACGGGTACATGAAAAAGTGGGACAGAGGATTTGCTCTCTGCTTGGCTTGCTATCCCTGGTTTGTCGGGATGTTTGTGTTTGGGGAGTTGATGTCCGTGGTTGGGTGGGACGTTTGTGTTCGGAAGTTGGTCGGGAAGGATGTTAACTCAAGGTTTCGTGAGGTCTAGGTAAAAAAAAATCTTTTAATAATTTTTAAAAAATTAAAATTTTT
>JBAMIE010162410.1:0-45454 GCA_037177295.1 Kaempferia parviflora | reverse complement strand
CACACTGGTTCAAAAGTACGACGCGGCTGTGAGCTCCTACAACTCTCCTCTTCTATCCTTCTTCTCCGGCGATTCTTGGAGCTTTCTCAGACAAAGTGTTGTTGCATTTCAGAGTCTTCAAGAAGTAATCGCAGACAACTCAAGATCAAGCAAGAAAAAAAATTTTCATTCAATTTGTATATTTACTTCTTGTTTTGAGTTGTACTCATGAGAGTTATTGTACGAGGCTTCTCCGCCTTTGGTAGTTACCGAGAAGGAGGTGTTTTCATATTAGAGGGTGTGTGTGTCGTGCGGATCCTTGGATTAGTCACCTCTTCTTGAGGTGGATACAAAGTAAATATCTGTGTTAACATTGGTTGAGTTCGTCGTCGAGTTTTCCGCTGCACATGTTCATCGACAAAGCGAACGGAGTCATTCACCCCCCCCCCCCCTCTAGCTCCAGATTTTATTAGCGACAAAATTAATATCCCATTACTAAGTAGCGATGGAAATAAAATTCGATCGATACTTAGCAATGGAAATAAAATTCCGTCGCTATGTAAGCGACGGAAATATATCCCTAATTACAAATAAATGACAATATATTAATTTTGTCTCCGATTTAACGATGGAACATATAAACTGTCTCTCATTAGCAACAAAACATATACATTTCCATCGCTAACTAGAGACGGAATTTAATATCCATCCCTAATTGGCAACGAAATTTAATAACCGTTGCCAATTAGCAGCGAAAATAAACTTCTGTTGCTAATTAGAGACTGATTATATATTTTCATTGCTAATTAGTGATGGACGATAGTTTTCGTCACTCATTCCATCGTTAATTTCGGTATTTCTTGTAGTACTGTGACATAAGATATTCACAAAACTGAAGAGCTCGTTAGTAGAAATTAAAATGTTAGAAATTTTCCCTAATTCCCTTTTGTTTTCAATAAATTGAGCTATATCCACCATGCTTAAACACTATAGAGCATTAGCCTCCGTCCCTAGGATAATGGTGCAATAGTTTGGTCCTCTAACAGATAATCAAGGAATCTATAGTTCGAGTCTCAGCTAAAGCACATTGTAGGAGATTTGTTCCTCCAATGAGATTGGGCTTAAGAATGTTGGTCATTTGGATAAACCTCCATGAGCACTTCCTAATTTACCCTAGCTCTCAGCGGAAAACTTCCGTGAGACCGAGCCGGTCATCTCCAAAATTAATTTATTCAAAGAGCTAAATACCTAAATTAACAAAAACAACAACAGAGCATTCACCTCCTTCACAAGTCAACAATCCCCTAATAATGTAGCACCAAATCTAGTTCATGGTCGTTTCACTTGATGATTTAGTTAATTTACATAAATGAGTCATATTGTTTTGTTTCTCATTGTCAGTATAAAATAATTCTAATAACAACGGGAGAAAAGGAAAACGAAAAAAAAAAAAAAAAAAAAAGAGGCATATGATATAAAATGCTATGCATTTCTTTTTTCATTTAGAAAATAAAAAGTAAGAATAGAGAAATCATAAGACTGAAAGCGTACAAAACAAGTACACTGACACATGGAAAACTAATCGAAATTTACTTGTTAATTAAGATAAATTCCTATACACTCCATCTGATTATATATATTATGGCTGAGAGCTTTTTTCTTAACAATGAAAGCATGCCACTGATGGAACTTTCCCTGCAATGGGAGTCAAGTCATTGTACGTGCACCACTTCATACATATAAATCGATCATCATTAAGTACTCAATTATCCAAAGTTAATATAGCATCACCTCCACTTTGGAATTAATGCCGGAGGAAGTAGTAGTGCACTATAGCCACCTTTACTTTTTTGTACCACAATACAACTAAAGAATAATCACAATATAAAATTATGCATTAATTCTTTATAAACCAAAACCATCAAGCAAATATTTATCATTAATTTTTTCCTAATTGTTTAACCTTATTTACTTTGACTCTTAATAAAGGATCACATTGACAATGATGGTTTCCACATCTCACTGAATTCTTATTCAAGATCCACACCATTTCTTAATCGATTAGCCAGTACAAATTTCGTTGATAACCTCCAAAATGAACTTTATCTGATCAGTGCGATAATATTAAATCCAACTCGAAGTCGTAATTAATTCTAGCTTCCCTTTTGTTTGGTGCGTCAAACTTTCTCAATTGGAGTGCTTGCAATAAACTAGTTTTTGAAACAGTAATTTGCGTATTTAAATGTTTAACATGCCATAGTTAATTTCTTTTCATATGATCATCACCTTGTGGTTTATTAAATGCATAGATTATTCTTCTATCTGTCTATTAGAAGATTGTTTAATGACTTTTATGATTGAAACCAATTGAATCTGATCATTAGACGATCCCTATGATAACTAGTTATATATATATAAATGCTTTCCAATAAAGCATAGCCACCACATATATATAAAACAATTGACGATATTGTATGTATGCTTTAGTTAATTATAATAGTTAATTACATGGTATTAAATTTCATGAAAGCTAATAAAAGTTCTAATGATTGGAACATAAAATACAGAATCCTATGCGTCAAATTATGCATTAATAGTCGTTGGGAAAACAGTACAAGAACATTAGTTATATAGATCATCTACCATTTTCATCAAGTATCTATTTGGTTGACCTTCCATGCATTCAATCACCATGAAAGCTCTGATCAGCTCAACGACTATTTATAATTGATTTTGGTAAAAAGAAAAAAAAAAACCCAAACAAAAACATAAGAATATTTTTTCTTTCTTAGTATGAAACACACCAAATTTACATGATCGATATTAGAGTGCTTGATAATGTCCATGGAGGTCGATCGTGATTAAATAATTAAGCTGATTGGCTGGCTTTTTTTAATAATGTATGTACAAAGGGCGTGGCGACAAAGGTGATTATGACATGCGATTAATTTAATCCCATGCTTAATCACTTTCTTACAGGCAGAGGCGACAAAAGAATGCGAGTCACCCCTCGTCGTCCATGAGCGTCGCATTGGCACCTCCACCATAAGGCGCCAACGAGCTAGCCCTGCGGGGCATCGGCATCTCCGAAGCCGGTCAAAGCGGCGCCGGCATGCAGCGGCTGCGTGGGTTAGATCTCGAGCTAGCCAGCTAAGCCCTCACCGGCCCTGCAAGTTAAAGGTTAATAATTCCCATGTCAACACCCGGTGGCAGGTCTCGGTACCCCACACCTAATCACGTTGTGTGGTGTCCGTTAACACGTAATCACGCGGCGTAGCTGACGTGGGAGCAGCTGCACGCACGTACGTTCGGTCAGCAGAACGGGCAGGCCGGGGAGCTTGAACCGCGGCTGCGGCTGCGGCGAATGCGACGGCGGCGGCTTATGGGTGAATGGCCGGTGGTGGGGGCCTGACCGGGTTTTACGGGCAAACCGGGAGGCGGTGGTCCCGAGGACAGCAA
Source organism: Kaempferia parviflora (assembly GCA_037177295.1). Classification (NCBI taxonomy): domain Eukaryota; kingdom Viridiplantae; phylum Streptophyta; class Magnoliopsida; order Zingiberales; family Zingiberaceae; genus Kaempferia; species Kaempferia parviflora. Next base: position 42,016 of record JBAMIE010162410.1, on the reverse strand, counting down.
CGGCGGGGGCCACCACCGACAGCCACGCGGGTAGTTGGATGGGTTTGACTTCCTCGGCTCTCCCACGGGTTCTGCTCGAGCTGAGCCGGCCCGGTTCCCTTCGATTCCTCCGGTTCGCCAGATTTGGACCCGGAGATTAATTTATTAACTATTGCTATTAGGTAAGCGATTAGCCAAAACAGAGCTGAGCTCGGACAATTTGTGGTCTCCACTTATTTTCATATCATACCAGATCATATCATATCATAATACAACACTGTGAGAGGCTGAGGCTGGCCATTCGCTTTGTTTTGCTTTGGGTCAACCACTAAACCCTTGGTTAACAATTAACCTTAGTTTAAGACACTAATTAACAAATGAGAAATATGCATCGCCATCAAAACGGCACATCAAATATCAAGTGAGACCTTTTCTCTCTTCATCTCTCTCTACCTATTCCTATTATTTTATGGATTTCTTCAACTCCTAGGTAACCCCTTCTCCCTCTCTTCCTCCACCTTCTCTCTCTCCTCTCTGTTGTCTGTCTGGCTTTGTTTCCTCCCTTGTCAAATCCTTTCCTTAGATCACCGTGTTTAATTGCATATACTTCATCCTCCACACTTATGCTCTTCTCATCATCCTTGATCTTAAACAATCCCTCAAAAATATGCATGGTTTTGTAGTTTTTTTTTATTTTTTTATTTTTTGGTTTGGTTTTAATTAGAAGAGGCAGCTAGCTAGCTCTCTGTGTTTGTGTGATTGTGTGTGTGTTTTGTGTTGTTGTTGCCTTAATAATTTCTCACGGTGGGTTTTTGTTGGATGAGGTTATGGCTGGCTTGGATCTGAGCCCCGCTTCGAGGTATGCTCACCACCTGCACCACCGCCCCGACCTCCACCTCGCGCATCACCACCCTAACGCTGGCTCTGACGACGACAACAACGGCGGCAGCGCAAACGGCGGAGACGGCGGGGGACAATTCGGCGAGGGCGACGGGTCGCCCTCGGGCCTGCAGGGCGGGGACCTGGCGTCGCGGAGGCCCAGGGGGAGGCCGCCGGGGTCGAAGAACAAGCCCAAACCGCCGGTGATCATCACGAGGGAGAGTGCCAACGTGCTGCGGGCCCACATGCTGGAGGTCGGCGCCGGCTGCGACGTCTTCGACTGCATCGCCACCTACGCCCACCGCCTGCAGAGGGGAGTGTGCGTCCTCAGCGGCAGTGGGGTCGTCACCAACGTGACGCTCCGGCAGCCGTCGTCGTCGTCGGGCGCCGGCGGGGTTGTGACGCTGCAGGGCCGCTTCGAGATCCTGTCGCTGGCTGGATCTTTCCTCCCGCCGCCGGCGCCGCCCGGGGCCACCAGCCTCTCCATCTTTCTCGCCGGCGGGCAGGGGCAGGTGGTGGGAGGGAACGTGGTGGGGGCTCTCTTCGCCGCCGGACCGGTCATCGTCATCGCCGCCTCGTTCACCAACGTGGCCTACGAGCGGCTGCCACTGGAGGAGGAGGAACCGATGCTGCAACAAGGAGGAGGAGAGGGGGGAAACAACGTCGGCGGCGGTAGCAGCGGAAACCCCTTCCCGGACCCGTCGTCAATGCTTCCATTGTTCAATTTGCCACTCAATAACATGAACCAGTTGCCGTCGGTAGACGGGCATGGCTGGTCCGGCTCTCCGGCCGGCCGACCATCGCCCTTCTGATCATTAAGGTGCTGCAAAGCTAGCTATCTTCAATTAACCTGTGCAACTACTCCTCCTCCATTTTTAAATATTTCTTTCTCTCTGTTTTTTTTTTTTTTTTTTTTTCTTTCTCGAACCTTTTCCCTAATTAATTGTCTAGTACTCGATCGATGTCCTTCTAAGACTATGTTGCATGCTTGTTTTGTATCGTTGTTTACTATGAAACCATTTCTTCTATCAATTTCTTATATGCTGTCGTTTGTTACTTAGTTAATTAACCATCATGCATGATGAGGGCTTCTTCTCTTCTATAATTCATGATTCATTCAATATTCATTGAGCATGGATATATGATGGAAATTGATCATCAGGATGAAAAGGGAATGAGGAATGATTATGATCAGTAGCTAGGGTTCTTGGGGAGTAAATGAAGCTTGGTCATGAACCCACGTGTGCATGTCTTGTACAGAAAGACCACTAGCTTTTACTTTCTCGGAGCAATCTCCCAGGGAATCTTAAACCCTCTTTTGGCTTGCTCCATGGCGCTGCCATGTTTTTATGGGTACTCTTCAAAGTGTTTGGGAACGTTTCCATTCAAAGATTCCTTTGAGTTGCACTAAAGACGTTGGCGACAACAAGTTTGAAACGTTCTCCAAAGTTTGTTGCATGTCCTCTTGTTGGCCTGTTTTAACTCATTACTGGCTGCTCAAGTGTTAACTGCTTCATTTTCATGTCCTTTCATCTGTGCTTCAATATCACACTGAAAAATAAATTAAAAAAAAAACTTGATCGTGTATATATAGAACATCGATCGATCATTACCTTTGTGGAATCATGTTGATAATAGGTTTAGGCATGCTCTTCTGCTCTTTACTTTACTATCTGATAATGGTGGCATTCTAAAATATTCTATAGACTGAGCAAAGCCATTAGTTTGATCTGATCATCATCAGCCATATAATTTTGGTGGAGACTCATATCCATGCATGTAACATTATACTACTTTAGTTATTAATAACTATAGGGATTTTGATATATCATATTAAGATCTTGCTTTGGTTGAATTTGTGACTTGATTCTGAATACAGTATCGATTTTCGTTTATATATAAACATGTGCAGTTTCATTCATATATACCGGCATAAACCGATATGCTACTAATTTGTGTTTGCTGCTAAACTAAAAAGCCTTAGCATTCTCTAGCTAAAGCTTCTGATAATAATACAACTATGGTTGTGATGCATCTTGTTTTTCCACAAATTCAATTAGGGCTATAAATGAGCTAAATTTTATGGTGTTTGAGTTTGTTTGATAAGGTAGCCGAGTCAAGTCGAGCTGAGTCTAAAATAAATCAAGTTGTTGAAATGGTTGTTTAAGCTTGGTTTGATTTTTTTTTTTTTTTTACAAGTTTGAGCTTGATTCTTTTGTATGTAGCATGTTTGATTATTTGAAACTTTTATTTATTTAAGCTTGTTTGATTGGATGTTGAGCTTGATAATACAAGTTTATTTGTTCATTTTGAAAATTTATTTGTTTATTTACTATATTGATAAGACTTTTATTGATAAAACATGATTCACAATCTTTATTTGTGAACATTGTTCACGAACAATATACAATCTCTATTCATGAACATTAAGAAGTTAAACACAAATGTGTTGAAGCTTCATTTAGTTTAACTAGTTGGTCAAGTTTGTTCATTTAATTGATCTTGTATGTATTTAACAAATATAAAAAGCTATTATCAAACTGAATACCAAACTTACTTACAAACGTTTGATTCATTTATAGCCCTAAATTCAGCTAGTTAAACAACTATATTATTATACAATTAAGCATGAGTCTTATCTTTGATACTAAATGGTTGTGTGGTTTATGAGTTGGGGCCATTAATATCTATATATTTGTAGTGTGCAGTACTATCCTTCAAAAATAATTTTATATATTTTCTTTTCTAAAACATAGTGTCAAGTTATCATTATTAATTATATATTATGGTAACGGAAGAAATTATTGAGCACTCTCCTTGTGATTTAATTTGCATAGAATTTTATTCGATGTTATCTTGAATTTTTTTTTTTAGATCTGCTTCTGATTTTTTTTTTTTCTCAATTTATTATGTAAACAATGACATTTAATGTGTCTCAATGTAGGATAACAAGAATAAAGCACCGTAAAAATAATTAAGCAAGGGACAAAGTCATTAATAAGTACCTTCATCAAAGCCCTTATACAGGAAGGGAAATAGATGATGCATTTTGAAAGTGAAGAATTGACACTTTTAACTTGTATACATAAACTTCATAAGACAGAGAGGCATTCATGAATCATGACTATGATTTATTTTCCTAAGAAAATGAGATTAAAAAATCATAAAAGAACTATGAAAATTAAAGTACAGTAGCTAAAACAACTAAATCATTTGCACTTCTTAGTTTTTCTCGTGGCTTTTGTTGGATGTTGTCACAACTATTTCTTAAAATTTTCAATCATATATATTCTATTGTTTCATTAATAAGTAATATTGATAGGAAAAATTTAGTGCCCTAACATCAGATTATCTTATGACTGTTGAACATGAACTATGAAACTGATCTACAATGTAGCAGTATCGATCATATGGTATACCCACACTTGTATAAAGTGTAGCAGAAGATTTCAAATGCCAAATAAAGTATAAGGTCTTTTCCTAATCATCAAGAGAAATCCAAGAGATGGAGCAGACAATTGGCTTGTTTGTGTTGGTTAGTCTTTGATCTAGGAAAATTAGGTGTCTTCCACTGTACCATACGACAAAAAATGCAACCTGAAGAGAAAGAAGGAAAATTCATTTATTAGGAATATCGTTAAGTTTTGGTGAATAAAGTTAATGGTTCTAATTCATTCAGACAAAGGCTAATTAAATCTATAACAGAAAAAATTTCTTTGATATGACACAACAAATCAACGTACAAGACTATAATATGTAGTAGAATCATATCTTAGTTTCAAGATAAGCGTGCAAACCTTGTTAAGGACATTTTCCAAGGTGAATGTTTTGCCAAGTTTGATTGAAGGATTGGGAGCTCAAAACCACTGTCGATGATGATACAATTTTTGAATTTTATATTAAGGAAAAACTTACCTCGTAAAAAAAAATGATGGTCGTGTCGTGTTGTATCCCTCTTGCAGTGACATCTCCATTGATCAAGATTTCTTGCAGTGAATATTTTAGAAGATCTATCTCATTCAAGGTCATTAAGAGCACTTTTGAAACATAGAAGAGAATGCAGTTGAGAGCTTATATATATAACTGATACGAATTGCTGTATCTTTAAAGTTGTATCTCCTATTTATAGTCATAGTGAAATGTCGAATTCGAAAACTTATCCACGGTGACTATTTCTTCTCTACTCAACTCAAAGTTTATCCAGTCTACTCAAACTTTATAGTTTACTTAAAACGGTATCACTAATAGCTAGTGACATTACTGCCTCGATCTCACTGTAGATCAGACTTGAACACCACCAATACTCTATTGTTCACACTTTTATTGTGGCTTTCTACTCTACCATGATACCTTGATCCCCTAGCCATGGCTTCACCACCAATGGCGGAGCTCAGCCTAGTGATCTACCCAGACTGATCCCTAGCTGTGGGTCATAAGCACTTACATCGACATCGTCACCCGGGATAGCCTCCTCTTTCCCTGCCATCACCCCGAGCTAACCTCCTCTTTCCCTCACTTTTTTTTTCTTTCTCCCACCCCAAATCTCTTTTTCACCTCGTTGGACCCCGCCTACAACTCAGATAGCCATTAACTTGGCTCTGGCATTGTTCTCCACCACAATACCCACATAGTTACTCACTTTGCTCGTATAGTTGATAGTCATCTACACCAACTACTCTAACTTTGGCCTCCGCTCGAGCACACAACATAAAATATATCGCTTCTCCTTCGATATAGTCTCCTCTCCTCTAATGTCAATTAGGGATGATCGTTCAGGTAAAATCCTATAGCATCCGTCCTCATACCCATCGAGTATAGGATATTAGATGGATGTACTCATACTCATTAAAGGATTGAATATCTTCTATATTTATAATTTTTCTTCATTTTATCCAACTATTATTATTCAAAAATATATTAAAATTAACATATTATATATATATTATTTAATCAGGTATTCGGATAATCAGATATTAAGTATTAATAATCTATTTATATCCTCCTCCATCTAAATCCTCCATTCAAATCGAATATCAAATCCTCCCTCGTATTCGTAAAATTATCATTCCTAGTGTCGACCACCATTGATGGTTGATGGGGCACGATGCGAAATGGAGATGCTTCTAATTCTAATGTTTCCAATGTAAGAGGGTACTAAGCATGATCACCACGTGTCGTGCAGAGAAATGCTCGTATCAAAAGCTTTAAGGGCAAGAATGATCGAACATTGACATGGTCTGTCTTCTTGAGATTCCAAATCAGGTGACTCGAAGGCAAATATTGAACGTTAACGTGGTTTGATTCCGATCCCTTTCAGATTCCCAACAATATTCACGCAGTGCAAATATTTGACCAGTCAGGCAACGCCTCAAACACACAACAGCGTCACGAGACGTTCGCAGTGCTTGGTCCGCTACGGCGCTCTCCACAATTGAAGGAAATAAATAAAACAATATTGTTTCTGAATCCCACATCCCTACCTGGCTTACCATTTGTCTGTCAGTGGGCCACAAGTTTGAAAATTGGTGGATCACGCTATTGCAACGACTGACGATCAGGTAAACGTTCGTGTATTGTTAAATTTTCCAACGTATTATAAGCCCTTGGATCGGCTAATTTGTCGCAGTCGTGCAGAACCATCTTCTCCTCAGTGGCAATGGCTTCGTCCACCGCCTTCTTGTCCTCGCCGGTCGCCGCTCCCAAATCCGCCAGGTCTTCGCCTTCTCTCTCTACTCCCTTCGCTTCTCCTTTCCCCCGCTCCCTCCGTATTCAGCCCCGGGCGTCGCCGTCGAATCTGCGGCCGCTGACTGTCGCCGCCTCCGTCCAGGTAGGGCAGCAGGAAGCCGCAAAACCTGTCTCCTCTTCGCCTCCCCCGTCTCTTCCGTTCCGTGTAGGACACGGGTTCGACCTCCACCGTCTCGAGCCGAACCTTCCTTTAATCATCGGAGGGATCGACATACCCCACGATCGTGGTTGCGAGGCCCATTCTGACGGTAAATCTAGCGAAGACTAGGGATTTTTATGTCGAATTTCCAGTGCTTTTAGGTTTATTTTTACTCAGAGGTTCGATTTTACTCGCGGTGATCTCAGGCGACGTGTTGCTTCACTGCGTGACTGATGCGATCTTGGGGGCGTTGGGGCTTCCGGACATCGGCCAAATCTTTCCGGACTCTGATCCGAAGTGGAAAGGCGCCGCTTCTTGGGTCTTTGTGAAAGAAGCCGTGAGTTCTTTTTTCTGATTTTATTCATCGTTTCTTTTCCTTAGAATCATTGCTTCGATTCCTATGTTTAGATTTGAATTTGAAATGCTTAAGTGGGAATTGGAATTCCATTTCTTAGGTTTGAAAACATAGATGCATTCTGTAAAAACGTTTATGTTTAGAGGAATTGACAGAGAAAAGAAGTGTTTTTTTAAATCGAGGAAAATCGATTAAAGGAAAGGGGAAAACTCATTTGCTTGATTAATCTTTACTTGGAGGGATGCTTGCATGGAGGGAAATAAAAAAGTTAAAATTTTTGGGAAGTTTGGCATTTCCTTCATTTCTGTTCGATCTAGTTGGAAATAAGACATAGGAAGCTGGACCAAGCTTCCCTCTTCATTGCTTCTCTCGTTTCCTTTGAATTAAACGGAGGAATTGTTGTTTTACAATTCATTTCTTACTTTTTCCTTGAACTTCTATCAAAGTAAATATGACATTGGTCTCGTGTTCCAAATGAATTCTCAGAAAAGCCCAAATCTTTCTGATACATTCTAAGCTCTGTCAGGGTGATCTTTATGGTGATTGAAATCCTAGAAGTGATCAAGTAGATGGTTCACAATATTCATATAATGATAAGTATGAATAGAACAAAATTTAACATGGGGAGAAAGGTCATCATCATCATCTGTTCATCATCATTGTCATGTATCATTGTAAATATCAAAGCTTGAGTAAAACTCATCTGTTTTTTTAATGCTTAATTATTAACTTGACTCTTCTATTTATTCTTTAATTGAAAATAATTTTGTAAAATTTTGCTGAAACATGGCTTATTCACAGCTTGAATGGTTTAATTATCACATTTCTTCCATATTATTTTACTTTTGAATGGGTTAACCTGCCATCTTAGTTATGGTATTAGTGGTCTATAGATCGTAAAGTACATTTGTCCCATAAAAAAGGGTGCTCATACCTTCTCGACCGGAATCAACTGTGAGGTTCAACTTTTATATATGCAAATTTGAATTTCGTTTTCACTAAAAATAGTCATCGTCCATGCAGAAACACTTATATTTCACTGTGTTTGTTTGGATGACGAACTGCATAAGTTAATTGTGTTCATTCAAGTTTTTCTTATTATTTTTAAATCATCTCTCTCCTTTTGAAGTCATCTAGCTACCTCCTATTTTCCTTTTGAAGTCATCATTTCAAGAATATTCAAATAACTATTTGAATTTTTTTTACTAAATTACTGATACTATCTCAATACAGGTGAAATTGATGCATGACGCTGGTTATGAGCTTGGGAATTTGGATGCTACTTTAATTCTTCAAAGGCCAAAGCTAAGCCCACACAAGGAAGCTATTAGGGAAAATTTATGTAACCTTCTCGGAGCACACCCTTCAGTTGTAAATCTGAAAGCAAAAACCCACGAGAAGGTCGACAGTCTCGGAGAAAACAGAAGTATCGCAGCACATACTGTTGTTCTTCTTATTCGGAAGTAAAGCTCATACTGCACCTAAAGTCGAGAAGGGAATTCTCCAGTGATACTAAGTATCCATGTAATCAGAGTGCTATTAGCATGTTGTATCATTTTGTTTCTATACCTTGTGATGCATGATAATGTTTGAAACCTTTATATTCTCCAATAAAACGATGAATCCATCCTTCTATTTAGTCTTGAATTGTAATGCTACTACTTAGAACAGCCCCGTCTGCAGTCTTTCCTCACAATCCCTGAAAGTACGAGCAAATGTTCCATTCTGCAGCAACTCTTTTACTTTCATGTCGATTGCTGAAAAAGCCTGTTGATGCTCTGAGAGTATGGTCGACAAAGTAGAATGTTCATTTTGCTTGGGTTTCAAGTCATCCTCGATGCAGTAAAGATGTTGAGCGATCTGATGACCAGTGAAGTCGAGTCCAAAGGCAGGATGTGGGGCGTCGCTGCTACATAAGTAAGCAAATGAAGAAGCATCACTGCAGAATTTAATTCTTCCACCATCTTTGCATGTACTCGTACACTCTGTTACTGCTACTGCTACTGCTACTGCTATTGCTGTTCGGTCCACTGCGAGTTCTTATGGCAGCTACCATGCACACTGCCACATTGATTGCAGCTGCCGGTGCTGGTGCCGCTGCCTAGAGGATTGGAAAAGTTGAAGAGAAAACTGGGAGAAAGATGGCATTTTGGAGCGACCCCAGCGGTGGTGGCCGACGTGGAGGAGGATTTTTCGACCTCAATCTGTCGAAGAAGACGTCCGTCTTCGGTCTCAGGCTCTGGGTTGTCCTTGGCGCCTGTGTCGGCGCCGCCGTCCTCCTCCTCTTCTTCCTCCTCTCCCTCTGCCTCTCCTCCCGCCGCCGAGGTCGGAGCTCGCGCTCCCTGCCCTCCTCCCGTTTCCCAGCCTGCCCCGTCTCCTGCCGGAAGCCACTCCGGCTCCACCTCAGCGACCCCACGCCTCCCGTCTCTAAGGACATATCCGAGATCCCCCTCCCTGCTCCCCCAGCCGTCCCCTTCGAGCCCCGGTTCGACCTCAGGAAGGCCGAACACCACCGTCCACCCCTGGTGCCGGAGGTCTCGCACCTGGGATGGGGGAGGTGGTACACGCTGCGGGAGCTGCAGGCGGCGACCGGAGGGTTCGCCGACGAGAATGTGATAGGGGAGGGTGGCTACGGGATCGTGTACCGCGGCAGGATGCCGGATAACACCCTCGTTGCCATCAAGAACTTGCTCAATAACAGGTGCATTACGTTATCTTTCATTCATTCTACTCTTGACAAAGATTTAACTCGTTAAACTGCAGGGGTCAAGCAGAAAGGGAGTTCAAGGTTGAAGTAGATGCCATTGGGCGTGTCCGCCACAAGAATCTAGTGAGGTTGCTTGGCTACTGCGTCGAAGGGGAGCACAGGTATTTGATCAATGACGTGAAATATTCCAACGTGTTTGATCTGCGCTGAAGCAATTTGATGTTTGTTTTCAGGATGCTTGTGTATGAGTACTTGGATAATGGTAATCTCGGTGAGTGGCTTCATGGAGACATTGGGGAAGTGAGTCCCCTAACCTGGGACATCAGGGTGAAGATAATCCTTGGAACTGCAAAAGGGTATGATTTTTTGCTTTTCAAATCATATCTTATTGTTCAAGGGAGCCTTGCATAATGGTAAAATTGTTGCCGCATGACTTTGAGATCACGGGTTTAAGTTACGGAAATAGTCTCTTGCAATGCAGGATAAGACTGCGTACAATGATCGTGTGACCTGGTGGTCACATGTATGAGTCACAGGAATAGTTTCTTGTAATACAAGATAAGGCTGCGTACAATAGACCATTTTCTGAAACCATATTGGTGAAAGTTTTATACATCGAACTACCCCTTTATGTGTTTTTTATAGTTCAATCTTCTTTGAACAACATTTTTGAATTATTTTCGTAAGTTGTAGATCTATAAATCTTTTGGTAGGTTATCTTATCTCCACGAAGGCCTTGAGCCAAAGATTGTGCACCGCGATGTGAAGTCTAGCAACATACTACTCGATCAAAATTGGAATCCTAAAGTGTCCGATTTTGGGCTAGCAAAGCTCTTGTGCTCCGAGAGGAGCTACATTACCACTCGTGTTATGGGCACATTTGGGTGAGTTCAACACCTTATCAAACAGGAATTCAACTACTCAGTTGTTAACTACATTTACTGCTCTCTGTCAACAGATATGTCGCGCCAGAATATGCGAGCACTGGCATGCTCAACGAAAGAAGCGATGTTTACAGCTTCGGAGTACTTATCATGGAGATCATATCCGGAAGATCTTCAGTTGATTACTCAAGACCCAATGGAGAGGTCAGTTTTAACTTGCACAGTTGCTAAGTTTTGTTTTTCTTCATAGAAAGTAGCTAACATTGGAACTATCTTTGCCTTTCTCAGATTACTTTGGTTGATTGGTTAAAGACGATGGTAGGTGCCAAACGATCTGAGGAAGTAGTGGATAGTAGGATGCCTGAGAAGCCATGCCCCAAAGCAGTAAAAAGGATGATTCTGGTGGCCATTCTCTGCGTCGACCCCGACGCGCAGAAGAGGCCTAAGATGGGGCATGTGGTCCACATGCTCGAGAGGGATAATTTGTTAACTCAAGATGTAAAGATCAATCTGTTGGCCCATGATTCCTCTTCTTTGAGAAGGCTTTTCTTGACAGGAGCGTAAACCAGTGCAGGAAGCATTTGTCGATCGATAGATACAACATGACAAAGGATAGGAGAACAGATGAACAATTGTCAGCGTGTAGGCCACACATCTAGTCGTTTTATTTGTGGCAACAAGAGCATCTAGTCGTTTTATTGTTACATGCTAAATTGGTTAATTAGTAAAACTATGGAGCTGTAATGTAAACATATTGTGGCTCCTAAGAATTCTCTAGTGGATTTTTGTTGTCAGAGTGAATGCCAAATAGAAACATTTTTTCTTTAGTATTTTTTAAGATTGAGTTATTTTAGATTTCAGGTTAGCTTAAATGAGTTGTTTTGTGCAATTAAGAATCTTTATTCAAAACTCTGACGATCCAAATTAACTCACTTTTAAGAGGTAAATGCTACATAATTTTGTAGAGTCACCACAAGGCAAACAAAAAACGGGCATCCAAATTGAATATACATTAGCACATTGATCAAATACAATGCTCAACTATATGTTAAAAGGCTTCAAGGGGGGATTAGAGTTCAAAGGATATTCACTAGTAATGGCCGGAATAATTATCAATAGGTAGGGATAACAAAAATTTTCTGATGGAGAACCCATCAGAATTGTTGTCTAAAAGATGATGCTTATGAACCATCAACTTCATAAGTGACAACAATCTTCGCACAGCCAAACGGTGCATATACAAATCTTAGTTTCAACTCTTGCGAAGATATTCACTAGTGTTTAACAGGAAGAAACTGAGAATGCATAGCCATAGGCTGGATTTCAAGTTCCCTTTCGCCAGGAACGAGGTGATGGTCTAGCACAACAAGAGGCACAGGCTTACGAGTGCCCCGCTTCAAGTTTCGTAACAGATCAGGCCAGGGAGCTCTCAACATATTCCAGTGCCCTTCTCTTGACATGTTCCATTGTTTCTTCGTCACCATGGGCTTTTTCGTACTCCAGATACTTCTTGAACAGGAACTACAAACAGAGACCAGTATGAGAATGAAGATAATCAACATCATGAAAGAGAAGAGACCATACCCATCATCGATCACTAAATCAGGATGCATATTTATTCAGTTTGGCTAAGGAATATCTACCAAAAGCATTTAAGTTCCTGATATGCAGAAACAATGGGGGGCAAACAATAAAGAAGCTGAAATTTACTGTTAAAAAAATACAAATATTGAAACCCTTTAAATCATTTTAAAAAATTGATCATGCCTTGCAAAGTAGAAATGTTCCTTCCACAAGTGGTTAAATTATGCATAAGTTACATGGATGAGAAACAGTGGTTACAGACCAAAAACTACTGAAGATTATAAACAGCACAACGACGCCAACATATTCATATGGGAAAATATTAAATTCCTTACAGAAAATATTAAGAACCAACAGCATGTAGGATGAGGAATTACACACTATTATGAAAATACCTGGATATGAGGATGTAAGAAAAAAAATGTTAGTACATACAGTGCTGAAGACTTTATCTACACTAGTAACGAAATTAAGAATTTAAGTTACCTTAAAGTTCATGCAACACCATCAATGAATATAGATAGGATAATGAGACAATCATCAAAAGGTAATTTGGTTATTTAAATATTTATAGTTCTACCTCGATCTGACAATTCAAGGAAACCCAAAATTAAATGTATTTGAAGTGCATGGGCAATAGATTCTCTTCTGAGCTGGATTGGTAAATGATAGCAGTAATAAACCACAATTCTTATGAACTAGATTCATGAGTTGCTGTAAAATATGATAAAAACAATAACAAACAAAAAACCCTACAGGATATAAGGATTGATCCGAGACACCAGTGATGTAAAGCACACACTAAAAACGAACAGTGTTACCTTCATTTTCTTAGGAGGGAGACTCAAACATGTCACCCGCTCAAATAAGGCACGGATTACTTCTGTATCACCCAAACGGATCTCCTGTAACAGAAGATCTGTCAAGAAAATCTTTTTTTTTTTAAAAAAAAATAGCAAGTAGATATTATTAACCTGATCAAGATAAATGCTCCAAAGGTCAGTTCTCTTGGGATATTCACGCAAAATAGATTCAAGCAATGACCGACCTCGATCAGGTTGACCAGATTTGAATTCCAACAGAGCAGTTTGAGAAATAAACTTAATATGCTTTTTCCTTGGGAGACTTAAAAGAGCGCGGTTTACTATTAACTTAGTTTCGTCCTTATTATTCATCAGAAAATTTTGAATGCGGCGCAACCAAACCTGTAATGTGAAATCCTCTTAGATCACTAAGATCAAAGGCTCTTCAGATGAATATATATACAGGGACAAAGTCTACCACTGACCTTGCATGATTGCTTGAACTTTTTCGTCATTCTTTCAAGGAGCTCCTCTGCAGGATTTTGTTGTTTGGTTCTCTCATACACTCCTAATAGAGCTAGATGCAGTTTTTTGGGGTCACAATACTGCAATGCTCTCTGAAATACTTCCTTCACGGCCAACTGGTATATACTCGTCAATTAGTAAAATAAAACAAAAAAGGTTAAAGTGACAAGATAAAACAAAAAACATTAATTTACCTCTGGCGGATTTCCATATTCATTTTCCAAGTTCAAGTATGCTACCCAAACATTGAATTTTTCCCCTTCCTCTCTAATATTTATGGTATTCAGAGCCCTATCACAGACAAAACAGAAAAACATTGGAAGTCAGAAAGTAGAAACTACATGTTCTTCATTTAATATAAGCAGGCAATTGAAATCAAATCTAAAGTCATCTATAAATTTAGTTTTTAACAAAGAAAAAAACTGATGGCCTATTCAAATTATATGAAACTGGTTACATGGTCCATATACAATCAATGAGCTATATGGAACACCATAAGTAGTAATACCATCGTAGATCTCTTTCAATTAGGCTGCATGTTACTTTATTCTCTCACTGCCACCTACAATTTTAAATTCTAGTTAAATATGTTTATCTTTGAAAATGTCTATAATATCTGACATATGTTCTCATAACCTAACAACTGAAGATTTCAGAATCCAATCAATAACATTCTCATTACTACCAAACTAATTTTGCTTTAAGTTAAATTCTTAACGATCTGTCAACATCTTCCGATTAAAATTTAAACTAATCTCTTGTTATTGTTTGAAATTGTACTTTTGATTTTAGTATTACTAAAGCTGAATTTCATTTCTAATCTATGTGGCAAACTAATTTCCAAAAATCTCACTGGACCTTTTAATCTGACCCCAACTACCCTCTCCCAAAGTTTCATAGTAAAACTTAATAACTTAACCCCTTTAATTATAACTACGTAGCTTATTGAATGTCTCTTTTATTCTTGTATATTGGTACCAAATGAAACATCCAACACTCGTTAACCATTTATACAAATTATAACATGATCTCCAAAAACTCTTCCAAATTAAAATAAGCATACAATCAATCCTACTCTATAACCTATTTAAATTTTTCTATTTTTTACAGGCTCGTGTATGATATTTTAAACTTCCTATTTTTCTATCTATAAAGTTACATTTCATACAGGCTTGTGTGTTAAAACAAGCCATTAGGATAAACTTGAACAACTTGTAGAAAAATGTTTTCAAATTTTTCATAATTTCTTTATCATCAACAACGTATATCATCCTTTATACTTGATATTACCAAAATTTTCACATTTACTATCTCTAGTTTAAGCAAAAAAATAACTATCCTCTTCATGATTCTTAATCTCTGTACCAACATTAAATCAACAAATTGGAAGATTAAGATCTATTTAAAACAGACTGTCTTACCTCAACAAAAACCAACCCGTAAAGAATTACAGACTATAAAAC
Organism: Kaempferia parviflora; assembly: GCA_037177295.1. Classification (NCBI taxonomy): domain Eukaryota; kingdom Viridiplantae; phylum Streptophyta; class Magnoliopsida; order Zingiberales; family Zingiberaceae; genus Kaempferia; species Kaempferia parviflora. Next base: position 26,953 of record JBAMIE010162410.1, on the reverse strand, counting down.
CAAAAAATAACATTGAAGTAACTGGATACCTCTCCGCGATATCATGTGCTTTCTTAATGTCTGCTAGTCTAAGCATAAAAGCCATGTAGTTTATCCAGACAAAACTACTATTTGGTGAGCTCCTAACCAATTTCTCAAATTCATCTTCTGTCATTGGAATGTCATTCTGCAGACGTCTTTCCTCAGAAGCACTAATTTCAAGCTCTCTGCAAAACAATTAGAATTTAAAATCAGAAAAGAAAACTCGGTATTTCTAGTTAATATACATAAATAGATGCCCCACACACTTTTCCTCCTCAGCCTTCTTTTTTGCCCGTCTGTCCTTTTTGTTAAGCTGACCATTGTCATTGACGTCATCCTTGTTGACAATCTCAGGATTATCTACATCAGAATCCTCTGATTCTTCCAGAGAAACCTGAAGCGGAAGAACAGAAGTATTTTTTCCTGGTTGTGCAATCTCAAGGCCACCATCAGCTATGTCCTCACTGTGCTGCAATTCAAGAAATGGATTATCAATGGATGAAGCACCATTCTGGTGATCATCCTTACTGTCAGCTTCTACATCAACATTCCTGCCAATACTACCACCATCCTCCAAGAAGGATTTTTTCATCCCTAAGGATATTCTCTGCCTTTCTTCATCAATCTGATAATCCAATGTAAAGGAAAAATAAGCTAACAAGAGCATGTCTAGGGGCATTGTGCAAAACAATTTGTATTAGCTTCAGCAAATGAAGATAGATTAAACAGTTATATATTTAAACTGAAAACAAGGAAAAGGAAACTATCCGTCATAAATGAATCAAATTTGTCAATAAAATAAAATTTGGCAACCCCATTACAAACTCTCTAAACAAGATTATGACAAACAAAAGCATACCTTCAAAATCTTTGCCGCTACTGTATCACCAGTTTTATAAATCTGTTCAATGTTATCAATATGCTCATCTGATAATTTTGATATATGACACAAACCAACCTACACATGAATAATATAAGAAAAAGAATGTAAGTTTCTGTGAGATCTAATGCTCGAATGATTAATAGTAGGAAAATCAAGGTAAGATCATCTACTTTATTGCTCTCATCAATAGCAATAAAAAGACCAAAAGACTCGACGCGCCTGATCTTGCCAGTAATAATATCACCAACGTGAAGACTTTTTATTGTTTCAATCTCCCCAATTTTCAATGTAGCTTCAATTCTTTTCAAAGATGGTTCCACCGACAGTACTCTGAATAGAGTTTAGAATTAACAGAGATCAGAGTCAAACAATTTTCTGGACTACTATTTTTATTCAAAAACTTACTTAGCATGTAGAAGCTTTCCAACAGGAAATTCCTTTTCAGGATTGTCAATGAAATCATCTGACAAATTACACAAAAGAATCCTTGCGTCCATCACTTTAGAAAGAGAAATGAAACAACCCTTTTTTGTGATGTTCTTAACATAACCCTGCAAGTTAAGAGTAATTAAGTCGAGAATAAGCCAACAACAATTTAACTACATATCCATCAAAAACAATTTACAAACCACTTTAAGCTTGTTGTTGAAGTAACAACAATTTAATAATGAACACAATAAGCCAACAACACTAAGAGACACACCAACTTAGCTACATATACCTACATCCATCCATTCATCTAAACATACATACATATAAAACCTTAACAGTTTGATTCAGTGTTCACTGTTTATGCAAGTTTAACTTGAAATCAAACTGAAATTGAGAAATTTAAATAGCTTACAAACCAAAACCAATTAAATAAACCATAAAAAAAAACTATTTTTCAACTTTGAATCAGTTTGATTTATAGATCTCAATATTTATGTATTATTAATACGTTTTACTAATGCTTGAAATTTGCCAAAGAGTTAGCATTTTTGGCACTTCTAATACTTGTAAGCCAATATTTTTTTCAATTTTGTGCATAAAAAATAAGATAAGATTCAAAAGTGAAATACCAAACTTTGAAGACCCAATTTTAATTTATAAAGTATTGAACAATCTATATAAAAAAAATACTGCTATAGTATTGCAATTAAATAATCAATATTTCTATGAGATTTTAAATATGAAATTTTTAATACAGATTTAAAAACTAGAATATTAATAAAAATAAATAAAGATAAATTTAAATTAAAACAATTTTATTTTAACTTAACAACTTCAAAATGCTAGGTTAATCAGATTTCTAAACGATAATTTTATTTTAGTCAGATAATTTTGTTTGAAAAAGATAAGAAAATCAGATCATTTTAAATGATAGCTTTCAACTGTTGGACTTCGCTAATTTTTAAAATAATGGTTTCAAATTTAGAGTTACTACTTATCTTCTTTTGTAAATTTATTATATTGTCAATTTATCCTTATACCTGTACATGGCATGGGTAAAGAACTAGCATATAGGATAAAATAAACATCTAATCAGATTGAAGTCAATGCTATTTGATCAAATACATCAGAAATAGTTCTATAAGCATTTTTGAATGGGGATGTAATACAAGAACATGATCACCTTATAAAAATAAGTCGAGCTTTCAGGTTAAAGATTGGTACCTGAATATTCATGCCAGGATGAATATCCTCAATCTTTTCATATCTCTTACTGCACGAAACCCTAAAATTCAGCATATAAAATGTTGTCAAGCAAATTAGACAGTCAGGTACCATGCACTTTTAAATATCAAATGTATGCCTATCATAGTGGCAAACAAACTTATATTTCTCTACATTCTATTAAAATTTTACAAGTTCCCAAACTTTTGCTTGATAGATTAAATTTAGCTTGGTATGAGATGCCTGCATGGACAAACATCCACTAAATGTGCAAACACCCTGCATTGATGTATTTAATTGTATGCATATTTGCATAAAATTTTAATCGCTTTGCAAATAGCATTTACGAGAAACATATCAGATCTTTGTAAAGACCCAAAGGGAGTTAGACTTACAAGTTTTGATCATGCTGTTTCGTAGTAATTGAAGCACGAAGAGATAAATCAACATGCAGAGGTCCCTCTGAACGGCCCATCTCAAGAATCTTGCACTTAACAAACTGGCCTTCTTGATAGCCACATAGCGGAAGAGGAAGCCAGTCATCCACAAGTTCAGTATAGTGAACCCTTCCAAATAAATGAGGACCTATCTGTACAAGAACTCCACCAACGCCAGGAAGAATCTTTTTGATTCTACCAACCACTATATCACCATGACGAAATTGTTGGACAGCATGTTGACTATCAGTCTCATGAGCTTTAACTATATCAAAGTCAAAAGATGGATATGCTGCCAATTGCAACAATTTTTTTTCTTCATTTAGATCTAAGATGTGACCACTGACGGCTTGGCCAACACTATAACGATGCTGAAAATTTTCAAGCTCGATGGGTACGGAAGAACTATTGAGGATATACATATTGGCCATAACAGATCGAGACACAGTTAACCAAACCCACTCAGGGTCCACCTTGACAACATATCCAGTAATGCTTCTTCCAGCTGAGAAGTTAAACTGCTCATTGATGTGAGTGGTGAAATTCTCCGTGCTTCCTAAAAGATAGATCCAGATAAATAAATCAATTATTTATTAAAAAAAATACAATGTATATTAAACAAAATTAGAAAATATCAAGAAAGAAAAGTACTCATCAATGGAGCAGTTCCTTATCACAAAAACTTAATATATTAGAACAATATCAGACATTTATGGTTACATCTCAATTCCCACTAAGGATCCATCTTCAGTAAGCTTGAACTCGGTAGAGAATTGCAAGCAAATACATGCCAAAACCCCATGGACTTTCAATGAAAGACGTAATGGATTAAACAATATTAAGCAAATAACAAATAATATGGGTAAGAGCCATAACTCAAACTCTGAAGCCCTCCAAAGGCATACGCTATTAGAAAGAGTCCAATTTACATTTAGTTTAACAAGCATATACTAGTGATTTTCGATGTCTTCATTAAAGATTGATAGAATATTATAAGATTGTAGGTGCTAGGCAATTTAACCCGATCAAGATGCAAAAGAGATAAGAAGATTGATTGGGCAACTAGCCAACAACATTCAACTCTAAAAGATACGAACACTGAATATGTACCAAGGAATATCAAGACATTTCACCCAATGAAACCTCATATTGAGAAATGATCAAAGGAAACCTCCTCTTCTGAAAACTGCCAAGGCTAGGCAGGCATAAAAGCTAAGATGCTACTTAAACCAAATTAAGAATATTAAATTTTCACTAATCATTTTCCTTCCCTTTATGTATTTTCTCTTTTGGGTAACTTTCCCTAATCTGCAGTAGCCTCTTCATTTTCATAGACACAAGGGAGGTGAAGAAAACATAATCCCCTTGGATCCATCAAGAACATAAAACTAAGAGATAAACTCCACAGCTCAACATTCTTCAGCTTAAAGCTTGGGTAACTACTATTGTTCTTCAATCTCCATTACAATACTTCTCATATTCTCCAACCTTCTTTACCCTTAGCACTTCTAGGTTATCAATCTCCTCTTTTAAGTGTTTATTGAGAGTTTTATTTTATTATTATTTTATGAATCCCTTCGTACTCTTCTCAAATAATGATGTCTTTTTCTAGGTAATTTTTTAAATTCAATATAATAGTAGATGAATAGAAAAGAGGAAACCATTAAAAACATATTTTATGGAGGTCAAGCTTGCAAAAATGTTTTTTTTGCCATATGGATATGTTGTTTGCCCCACCTAGTGGGATAAGGCTTGGTTTTTGTATATGAATATGTTGTTTGCATTAGCATGTATAAAATAGAACATGTATCTTATTCGCTAGACATGTTTTATGTAAAGGTTTGAAGAAAAACTCCAATTAGAAAACTCCATAAACAACAATTAATTGTGGCTTAAACATACATATCATATTAAATAGGTTAGGATGATGCGAGGCAATGTCGTTACAAAACCATTCAAGCCATCCCACTACTTGATGCAATGTTGTTCAATCTTTTTAATGATGGTAGATGTAGGTACTATGGACATGCTCCAAAAAATAGAGTTTCTAGGAAACTATTCAGTCTTTACTTTAACCCTCCATGACATGGGAGTTGATGTACACATTTTAAATGACCCAAATTATTGTTCTAGTGAATGGAAAGGAAATAAGGATAGTGTTATTGAATTTGCCATGTTTGCTCACTAGGCAGGAAAGAAGGCATGCTATTGCACAGGTTTTCAGAATATACTCAAACTAATTGTTTAAGAAGCAGATGATCACTTCATCTCATGTAACATTAAGAGTGCTACAATGTAAATATGCACCTTTGAAGAAAAAAAATTAAAATATTCTACAAAATCATATCATTGGTCAATCATCAATATGTTCCTAAAATGATGTTCCAAGTCCATTTGCCATATTTTCCATCCTTATGGCATGAAGGGGCAAATGAGGATTTTTCAAAGTTTTGAAGAGTGGAATAGACAACTGCATTTTTTTCAAACGCCATTCAATATCTTATATTTGAATACAAATAACTCTAATGAGTTCAGGCTCACTACCTAGTGATTTATGTGACGCCTATATGTCATAAGGGCTTACAAGAGTGTATGTCAAAATGTGACACACTTAGCCAAATGTGGCAAATGAGTAAAAGAGGGAACAGGGTTACACATGCATGGTGTTTCTACACAGGCTGGTGCTATCAATAGTATACATAATAGGGAGATTTTAAAAATCTTGTGCAGGGAGTATGTGGCTGTATCACAGCATAAGGCATTTAAGGTATACAGATACATACGTGATATATGCATTAGACATCTGTCATCTACAATATAACACATAAAATTTGAATCTAAGCAATTGTTGCAAACAACTTTTGCATCTATCACTTAATAATAGAGTTACCATCACGCAATCCATACAGTAAAAATTCACTTGAAAGAGAAGCAAGAGGATGTCACTAAAAATTGCTTGATGGTAAGTGCAAATAAAATTTATGTTCAACACATCCAGAAGTCATGAAAAACAACAGTGTGATGATTAGTGCAGAGGACCAACAAATTGATATATTGGCATATCAGACTCTCAGAGCATTCAAGGGACAACAGAAGTAGTTTTGCTGAGATGTGACCTGAAAGTTACACGAATTATTATACTCGTCTAAAGCACAATCTACTTCATAGTAATGTGTATATTGTTGCAGAGGGTCCATTAAGTGTATCAAGTATAATTTCCACATGAAGTTGAAATAAAGGAACCAGGGAACTGGTTGATCAAGCAATTAAATGAACCGTGCAGATTTAAAAACATGAACACTATTATCATTAAAATTGGATTGGACAGTGTTCAACAGGCTTAACAAGAAATCAGTCTGGAATCCAGTCCAACTCAACTTACTGACCAAGAAAAATCAAAACATTGTCAAATCTAGAACTACTCACCTTAAATTTTTTGAGACATGTTGTCCAACTGGTTGAATTGAATTTTCAATTTCTGGATGTTTTAATTAGTAATAAATTTTTTACTCTGCCAGTTCAACCAATTAAACCAAAAAAACATTAACAGATGCCCCATTGGTTGAGCCACCAGTCTATCTTAAACACAATGATACAAACATGATTTCAAGTAATGGTACAAAAGGATAATTACCTAATGTTTCAGTCACTTCAAAGAATCATCTATCCTTTAAGTAGTTATAGGGCATAATAAATTTTAGTTTTTGCTCCATCAAAAAAAAAATGAAAATAACAGAGAAAAACAATGTACAATAAATTATTGATAAAAAAAATTCTCTCTCAAACTGATTACTTAAAAATTTAAATATACTAATACATGTGGAATGAAATATTTTCCTCCACAGAGAAAATGAACAGAAAAGAAAATATTTAAGCCTCAAGCAAGACCATAAAATCATTTCAAGCATTTTTTCCAATTTTCCAACTAAAAGTTTCACATATCATGCAATCTCTGAACTCCTTTTTTATGCTATGCATATTAGCTTTAACATACAACAATCCAGATGAACCAAAGAAAGTTTTAAAATAAGGGCCTGGTGAGAGATCAATGGTAGAAAATAGCTAAAAGGATGACAGAGTGTACCAACAAATAAAGTAAAGATATAAGATGAAATGTACCTATAAAAGCCATGACTGAGGGTTTAATTGACAATTCCCAGTTATGCCCTTTTGTGCCTTTTTCTGAATGTCCAGGTATTGCAACAACTCTGGCATTTAGTAACTGTCCAACTCTAAATTTGGCAAAAGGATGGTCCATACACTCTCCATTATCAAATACCTGCCATGCAAGAATTTAGTTTATACTACAACTACCAAATGCTACAATCAAGAAAAACCAATTGTACCTCAGATATATGGATTCTCCCATGTAATGAATAACCAAATTTCAAAAGAAGTTCCAAAGGTTTTATTTCAATAACCTTGATCAAACATCCACAGATCAATTAGATGGTATCATAAACATGATCATCCAAATTACATTGTACCAAGATAGACAAGATATTGGTTTACCTCAGCTTCAACAAGTGATCCTAAAGTGTAGCGAGTAGTTTTCTTCATTCTTTTAGGGTTGGAATTCTTCAAGCCATCAGTAAAAGAATTAAGAAACAATAGAAGCCTTCCAGAGGATTCAGAGCTTGGAACCTCCCCAACAGTTGCAATAACACTGTTATGTGGTGTAATATCAGTACAAAGGCAAAATGAAAATTCTAGAATAATTGCATTAAAAATGACTAGATCTACTAACAAAGAAAGCATAGACGTGCAAGAATTTACAGAGACCATACAAATATTAAAAGAACTTATTAAATGCTTACAATAAACTATTCATCTGTTAAACTAATACAGAACCAAGAGAGCTTGTGCAAGAAAAAAAAAAGTCAAACGTTAGTGAACAAAAAAAAATCATATAGATTCCAATAAACCGTTTGACTCTCAGTTGTAGAAATTGATCATCATAAATTAAGTGATGCAAAACAATTGTCAATAGGAAGGTAGTACATTGGATCTGCCCTCAATAAATGAAAGAAGACAGGTTCTACCTACCATCCTCACCCATGTTTACACTTTTTACAAAGACTTAGTTTTACCTTTGTCCATATTCAAAAAGTTTGTGAGGAAGTTTTTGGATGTTGTAATCAGTTATTGACGCAAACCCAATAGCATTGTTGTATTCTGGAACAGAAAGAACCTGGATTCGGAGGGTCAACAGTATAAAATATATAATAGTCTTGTGGATTGAGTATAAGCTGCATGTATAACCAAACTTCGGTCAGCTGCTTACCAAATAGTTTTCTTTTACCATTTCAACGACTGCATTCACTATTTGGTGTAGCTCTAAGTCTGTAGATGCACTCCTGTGTCGCTTCTAAAACAAAATGAATAATTAAGTGGAAACAAAAGTTACAAAACACAACTTAATGTCTACATTGACTATGGCAAAAAAATGTAAAAACACTACCCGGAGTTAAAACCTTGAATTATGACTTCTTTAATGGAAAACTTAGACAAGTAGTTACCTTTTTCTTTTCACCAGAAGCACTGTGGACAAGTTCTGGTTTAAGGGATAAATCTACAATTCCATCAACTTTAGCTATGTCCAGAACCAAGGCGTTAACAACAGAACCAACTTCCAAATTGGCACCCCCCGCTGAAAAAAAAAAAGAGTACTCAAATAATCAACTAACAGAGAAGAGTCAATATGTGAACTTACATTGCTTGTGTGCCAAAAATCCAACAATGTCACGATGATTTTTGAAGCCAATTACAGCACCCAATTCTTTTATCTCTTGAATCTCACCCTCAACCAAGCTGCCAATTCTAAAATCCTTCAACCAGTTCACATTAAGATCTTTGACATTTGATATCTGCATCCCAGCTATCTGTGATATAAAATGGACATGCAAATAAATTTTTGATGCAAAACAAAAAAAAAAAAGACAAACACTTTAAACCAAGACCAAGAAGTAGATAACGGTGAAGTGGACTTTTTTATCCCAAAAGGTTAGATTTCTCTACCAACAAAATATCATGATAAAAAAATATTTTCTATTATATTAAAAAATCTACCAAAAAGTTATATCTTAAATTTATTTGGCCAACTACACGAATTTGGTAGTAACTCTATCATAAGTTGTTTTGGTCATTCTATACCCTGATTATAATAACTTCAGCAATCTAAAAGCAATAACAAAGAATCAAATAACCAGTTCTATGATGATGGTGCATCCGCTTACTCATACTCAACATTTGTGGAAGACAATTCAAAGGGCAAGTTATTAAACAAAAAGAAAGCCTGGAAAATTTGACCATGTCATGCTGTTGGTATTTTCACATGATAGACATACAACATAGTTAAATCTAGCAATAAGATGGAATATGTCATGTTATGGAAAAATGGATTCATATACCTTCCAGCACAATAACTTATAGTAGAGCTAATAGTAGGATAGCAAGACCCTACAACCTAATTAATTAGTTTGAGAAATTGAAACAGTCACATATCAACGATAATTATATTAAGCTAACAGTATAATAGGTTTACATACGAAATGTCACAACATGTCACCTACACGATTAAAGCAAACAGGATTATTAGCGGTCAAGATTTTGTACAACATCTTGATAGAATTGTAAAATGTACATAAATTAAGTTTTTCAATTATCTACACAATCAAATATTCTTTGTGTACTACAAGAAGTAAAACAAAAATATAATTCTCTTTTGAAAAAGCCTAAAGTCAAAGCCTTTGGAAATGGAAAATATGGAAGACTCTTAAGAAAATAATCTGTCCAGGAATATAGCTTTAAACAAAGTCAATGACCAACTTTATATATTAACAGATAGGTCAGCAAAAAACAAATAAAACTGAATTTGTATTGTTTTAGCATTCATAAGACAAGATCATCAAAAAAAATAGAAAAAAATGTTGAAAGTAAAACCTATAATGTAAAAGGAAGCAATTATCTACCTTATCTTCCTCAAGAAAATAACCTTGAATGTATGAAATGTCAGGTGATGCACACAGAGACTGCTTCAAGGAAAGCTTTATTCGTTTGGCTTCACTATTCACCTGTAGATGTAATCTTTCTTAATTATGTAAAACTACTTTTTTGAACCAAAGAACACCATTAAGCTACACTCTCACCTTAAGAATGTGACAATTCACAGCTTGCCCAACAAAGAAAGCATCCGACAAGTTGTCAACCATTCTGTCGGTTGCCTTTCAAAACAACAACAAGAATCAAGTAAAAGAACATTGCAAGGATACAATGCAAACATATTTTACCATATTTTTTGGAGCGAATCCAGTCAAACGTCCAAGAAATCGGACAAAACAGCCACTTTCAATTATGTTGCAGATATAGCCCTGTTTAAGTCAAGTATATTTTTCACAAATATAATTTGATCTTGCACCAAAGGTAAAGGCAAACCAATAGTTGAGGAAAGAAAAGAACAATAGGAGAAAGGTTTGAAGATACGGGTTTTCAATTAGTATGCAACTTACAAATAATGAAGTTAGAGGATGGATCTGAGAAATATCTGAAGGGATCTCATTCGCAGAACTAACAAGAGAGTGTTTAGCTGAAAGGATCAAATTTGCACCTTCAAAATCTGAGAAGAATTTGGAAAAAAAAAGGTCAGGGTATCATACAAGAACATTTGCTTAGTTAGCCATGTATGGTAGAGGAACATCAAGTTTATCAAAAAAAGAAGTCAAGTTTAAAGCAGTGCAGTCAATTGACTCCTTAAAAGACCTCAAGCATCTCAAGTAACATATCATACCAATTTAAAAATAATATTTTCAACACATTTAAATAAAAGTTGACATCCGACTCAGCACTGCACTGCCATATAATACAATCATATTGTCACGTATATATGATTCTTTGGTACCTAATTTTTTGAGCACAAACTTCCCTATGTAGTGTTTTAGTTAGTATTTTAACTATATAATTGCAAATGCTGAAGTAAATGAATACTAAGTTGCAAGGATACAAAATTGACTATATAGTCATATGTAGTCAGCCCGCCGCCTGACACCATCGCAGGGTCACGGAGGCCACAGTGACCTATGACCTCGGGCGTGTGAATGCTAAAACTTAGGTTAATAATTAAAGCTTAGGTTAATAATTTCAATCAATTTCTTTCCTACTATAAATAGGATAATCTAAATAAGCTAAATTAAACTCTAATAAAATTATCCCATTAATTTAATATATTTATTTTTAATTAATATATTTATATTTAAAAAATTTTGAAACCATATCGAAATTGTATCGTTCATAAATTGAAACTCCGATACGAATCGAGTTAAACCATGAGTCAACCCACTACATATGCATGCAATATGCAGGGTCAATGATGGTCATTATTGAAATATCAAAAATGTATTTATATTGATATCAAAAAGTATTTAGGATTTTCTGTGATTTAGCTCCCTCGTGATGGTCCTGGCACGAGCTGACGGGGATGTTGAGGATGACGGTAATCGTCTTTTGCCCAATATGTAGGGTCAATGATGGTCATTATTGAAATATCAAAAATGTATTTATATTGATATCAAAAGATATTTAACAATTGCAAAAACAAGTGTCCAACACATACTAAGTTACAAGCTAGTAAACTAAGTGGAAGGCTTTATGTCAATTTGGTTAAAAGTTAAAATTGCTTCAAATTAACTCAATGAGATTGTTTCACTGTCCACGGGTCATAGATATACAGCCAGATGTGATCACTTTGATGCGGCCTTCAAAATCTACCTAGGCAGTTCTGCGCATAGCTCAAGCAAGGGTTATGTGCTAGTTGTGCCCCTCAATTACTAATTAGGCATGTTTAAGCAGCTACCAGAACTATATATTTAAAAATTAAGATAAATTGCAAAATGGGCTACCATAAAAAATCAAAAGTGAAAACTTACCACCTCATTAGTGACTATCACAACCACTGCACCAACACAATGATGATATAAATTTTGGCTAAATATAATATTTTAAAGAACTTGACCCCTTTCAAGGTATTACATTAAAATGGTCTGTTGGCAATTGAACTAATCAGTCAAATCCAGTTTTGAAAGGCTTCTGAGAGGCTGATTGGTTCATCCTTCCGAACCAATTTCCAAAACACTAGCATTGGTTCTGTAATCAGGCATTTTAATTGTCGGTTTATTTATTTTTCCATAATATATCATGGATCCGGTAGAATATTTTGGGTAGTTATAATATTTTAAATAACTTGGCTCCTTTCTGAGTATTACGTTAAAATAGTTTGAATTGACCTCTGTTGCCAATTGAATTGATCAGTCAAATCAAGTTTTAAAACACTTTTGAGAGCCTAATTGGTTCATCCTTCCGAACTAATTTTCAAAACACAGCTTTGGGTTCGCATTTTAATTGTCTGTTTATTTTTTCCATAATAAATCATGGATCCAGTAAAAATAAGGTTCTAGAACATGCTAGTTGTGTTAGTGTTTGCTTAAAGAAATAATAGGAGATAATTTTTCCATAATAATCATGGATTCAATAAAATAAATTTCTAGAAAATGCTAGTTGTGTTACTAATTGCTTAAAGAAATAATAGGAGAAAATAATTAATAATTTAATGCAAGTACTAATTTAATTTTTAAAACCACTAGGCAAGGCATGTTTGGTTGTTGTTGTAAAGCCACAAGATGAGAATATTATATTATCTGATATTCTGATAGTAGCAAGTAAACTGAAACAGTGAACCCAAACATACAGTGAAAACATTAAAGTGCATTGTTAGAACTAATACTATTAATAAAAGAAAATATAAAAGATACACAAGAAGCATATACCTAGCGCCAGAAGCTGATCAAATTCAAACCCTGGCTTCAATAATGATCTGAGCAAAGTAACATGCCCTGAGGGTTGCACAGAAGAATTAGAATCTTGATGATAAACCACTACCTCAGAATAAAAAGATGAACCATAAAACATAGTTAATATAGAACTTGCACCTTCATGGTCTGCTAAATGCTCATTAAAAATTGTCCCCTTCATGTGACCATCCTTCAAATTAACAATAACTGCTGTGGGAGTCAAACTTGTAACAACACCAGAGACAATACAACCCACCTTGACCATGTCATTGTTAGGAGTCCTGCATATCATAAGAAATCACTTCTCTCATGTGATATTCAAAATGAATTTTTTATAGAAAGCTAAATTTCTAGAAAACAAGGCAATTCTCAGAAATTTTTAAGTTGTGCAATAAGTATAATATAGCTTTTCGTAGGCATGATGTGCCCTCTTTACAGCTAACTATGATGTAGATGTTCAATCTTAATATCAACCTAACAAAATGCACCATAAACCTACAGATGTTTCAATATGGAATATGCAACAGTAAATGTAATCGAAACAGTCATTTTTTTATCGAATGCCACTAAACCACTGTTCATGCAGAAGCACGCACGTGCAAGACAAAGAAGATTCAGATGAATTGGTGTGAGCAACCTCAGTGTAAACTTTGTGCCCTTCAGCCTTCTTCCTCCCATTCCACAAAAAGGAAGATAGAGGACAAGAAAAAAGTTTAAAAGGAGTAAAAGACAATCAACCAAAGAACTAAATATTTAGAGTTGCAAACCTTGTAGAAGATGTGATGAAACTAAGGTTAATTCTTCTTGAAGGAGCTATACTTGTTATTCGACACTTGACCACTTGCCCAACGTGAAAAACAGAATCAGCTTCATTTCCAGGCTCCAACCCAAGCTCAGATCTAGTGACACGGAGAAGAATGAAAAAACATTGACTAATAAAAATTGAATTAAAAGGTGATGTTTGATTTATTAAATTTCCAACATATACACTCAAATAAAACCAGCGATAAACATATGTGAAGCTGAAAAAAAAAACTGTTAGTACTCTGGACAATTAGTTTCTGAGACAAAAAGACAATTTATCAGTAGTTTAACAAGAATAAATTTTTATTGACTTAAAATTAATCAAATTGAATGGACCTATGCAAAAGACTAATCCTAACAGCACTAAGGAATTTGATAACTATTCAAAACATAGTTCAAGTCGCAATAAAATAAATAACGAGAGAAATGTCCATGGAAACATTTCATCCAGAGAATAAAAAGAAATGACAAGTTGGTCGTCATGACATTTGGCAATCTCCAAAAATGCACAGTATAGATTTTACTCTAAAACTAATATGAGTGATATTAGTAACTAGAAGTATTTGGACAACCATATTTAATAGAGTTTATGATTCATAAAACAAATTCAAACATCAGTTGCAGGGAAATGAAAAAACTTGCCAGATCTAATTAGACATTGCAAACTGCAACAACATAAGTTTTAAATCTTAAACTTTTTCTCTGAGAAGACTTGGTATTTGTTATGTAGTTGTACATCTATTCCAGATTAATTAACAGAAAATTTAGGTTCGAAATCAAGCATAATTCATTTGCATTGCTAATATTCTTTAGGTACTACAAATGTTAGAAAAAGGCAATGACTTGGATCAAAAAGCAGACATAGATGAACTAACTCCAATGGCAGACTTCATAAAATGAAATTGATAGGAACAAGTAAGCCAGATCTTTTAGAAATGAACTGCAGAACATACTAACCTGGGGGCAAAACCCTGAACACCATTATAAAACCTTACAAAACACCCGTGCTTTTCAATTTTGCAAATCCATCCATGTGTAAGTAGTCCTTCAGTTGCATCAGCATATGAGGATACCACGTTAAGCTTGGATTTAACCTAATGATTAAGATCATTTCTAGAATTAAAGATATGAAAGTGTGCGTTATGAAATTCGACATTAGAAATAGCAAGCATTAATATATCTATATGCCAATATCTATTTCAAACTGGAAAAATAACTTCTTAGCCAGTGAATCGGACATACTAGTGATTTCTTGTAGGTTACAGTTATTTTTTTGTGCTTACAACCGAGAACGCGAAAGAGTAATTCAGCTCCAACCTGTAGATTAAAGATAATATATAAATGAAGGTGATAGAACTCCAAAAGATAAGGAAAGCATTATGCTATATTGAAGAACTAAAATGAGATGAAAAAAAACCTTAAATTTTTTTGGTGGCTTTGCAATGTCTAGCTCTGACATGTGTCGAAGTGGGCAAAGCACTTTTATGCCACTCGATAACTGAACAAGTGCATCAAAGTTTCCAACACTGATCACTTTGGCTTTCACCAACATTCCTGGCTTTACATCTGAGTGTGTGAAAATAGGCCCTTCAAAAGCACTAGCCTGCGAGCAAACGAAAAATGTATCTCAGAAGATTCTACCATATCCAAACGATCTCTTTCCTCCAAAATGAACACTCAAAAGTCAAAATAGATTTGAAAAAAAAAAAAATAGAGGGTTAAGGGGTGAAACGTTGTGGTCATTGTAATGAAAGAAAACCATCATGTCGTATTTATAGAACTCAATATGAATCTCTATAACAAAATTGCTAATGTCAGACTACACCCCACCATACATATAACCTATGACTAGTGAACCTAATAGCCCAAAACACTCCTAAGCTGAAGAATAGTCTGAATAGATACTGTCAGTGTTCAATTTATCAAATGAACAAGAAAAAAATCTCACTAAGATGCTTGATGACGAAACTACAGTCAGTATTAGTGAAGTGGTTAAGAAGCTTGATGATGCAATCATCTAGATTGAACTTCAAAAAGTTGACAATTAAATTGAAGTTGATGAAGTATTCACGAGAGCTTGGATGATGGTGATGATATTCAAAGAGTTCAATAAAAAATTCTTAGATGACTCCCCTCAAACAAAAGATATCATAAGATTCTAAAATTTGTGAGGATAAAATGACAACTTGTGAGTGTGAAATAGGCAGATTAGAGTTCCAACATCAACTCTTAAGACATGGAATTAATATCAGGGAAAGACAGACTAGCAAAGTCTAATATACTCAGAGCGAGACAAGTGTATTTGAGAGAGACTGAGTGAAGTTCTCATATCTAATTAAGAGAAAGACCACTTAAATCAAAAGGAGCCCCTCTTTTCCAAGTCACAAATGGCAAAGGGCTAATGAAAGTGTTGTGAATAAAAGAGAGATTATGGTTCCAAATCTCCTGCTCTAATTGAAGAGGAAAATCAAGAGGAGATATACTTGTCAGTCATTTTGGAAAGTGATGTTGGAAATGCCAGACAATATTTAGTCCCATGATCCCATCTTATTTCATAGACAAAAAGTGAATGAGATGAAATAATGATGGTGAAATTTGAATCTTAACAATACTTAAGAACAAATTTAAAAGAAAAAAAAATGTTACCAATCTGTCACACTCCTCTTTACCCTTTATTAGACTTTATCACTCTTTTTTTAAAACTTATGTTTATTTATCACTACTACTAAACTCATGTTCAAGATACTTCACAACATTTGATAGGCTCTTTCCTAATCCAACTAGGTCAATCTAAGTAAGCAGAATTTGAAAACCACAATTAAAAGTGGTTAAATTATTACCAAAATCAATCATTTGTTTTCTAGTTAATCCAAGTCAAGATTAAACCAACTTCTAGGCAGATAGCTAAAATACTAGATAATTAAGATAAATTGGATGCCATGGTATGCCAAGTCATGTTGGTCAGCATGGGTGAAATTTACCATTACGCCCATCTGTTGGTTCCGACATGCCTCTTGAACCTTGCAAGGTCGTCGTGAGGTAGTTTTTTTCATTTCTATTTTTTAGAAAGATAATTCCTTTCCCTATTCCTTTCTCTCTCTTAATTTTTTTCCTCCATGCGTTATTTTTTTCTCCTTTGTCGTTAATTTTTTCCTCCATCTGTACATGATGAAATAGAGAAAAAAATTCTTTATCATGGAGAAAACAAATTATTAGAAGAAAATATTATTAGAAAAAAATTCTTTATCATGGAGCTCAGTGCACGATGCTCCCGCCAATGTGGTCCTAGGAAGGGTCTATTGTTTTTTTATTATTTTTTCTAATAATTCTTCATTATCAAAAAATAATAATAATAATAAACTAATATAATATAATTTCTAACCTTGTAAAATATTACTATTAACTACTTATGGTATGTATAAAGTTAGTTTAATTTAAAACTAATCAAAATAAATTCAGTTTAAATCTACATGATCATGTCATGCCACCTTGGTGGACTTCATCTAACCCTAGATTGACTTTTACTCAATGAGCATCAAACAGCTCACAAGGCAATATCAAAACTTAAACTTAGCATTCAACATCTCAAATATAACTCAATAATAAAATCTATAACAATCAAATATTAATAAAAATATTTTTTAATTAATATGTTTTTAAAAGTAATGAAATTGTATTGTGTTGTGACCATATAATTTCAATCATATGCAGAAACTTTGGCAAAAAGGCCAAATCTCCTTTAGCATTAAAACCTGACAAACTAGGAATCTCCTAACGTGATCCTACAGCACAAACCCTAACCTATGCATAGATCACCCCCCCCCCCCCCAATTTAATAGCTGTGGCCCTTCTTTTATCTGTATAATAAAGCCTCAATTTCTCATTTAGGGCACGACTACAACAAGGAGTTTTCTTGGTATTTTTCTCCACCAATTCACTCTCAAAGAAATTGGATCCTTTCTTCCAGTGTTAGGGACTTATAATTCAATAATTAAGGTTTATCCCACGGTAACTTAGGAAAGATTTACTGTGATTCCATTGCTAGGATACATTTTTCTATAGTTATAGTCTCTAATTTTGTGCTGAGACTCCAAATCAGATTTATAATAATGTAGTATTGAAATGTGTAGCCGACCCCACCTAGTGGGATAAGACTTGGTTGTTGTTGTCTAGTATTGAAATGTGTATTGATAAAAATCATAGAAATTGATAGATATTGTGTTATTCCAAAGTATAGGATGGAAATATAATAATTAATAGACAACAACGGGGCATGTATATTTTGGATTAGTTGCTTGGATTTATGTGTCATCAAGTTTTATTAAAAATGCATTTCTATTAAGGCTTAAAATTTTGTTTCAAGCTAAGGTTTCAACTCCCCAATTGGAACTTGATGGGTGTCGGTGTCATGCCAGTAAATGTTAGGCATACCGACATGTCGTGCCGAAGGCACCGAGGCAAAGAAAGGAGTGGCCTTTGGATGTGAGCTTTGACACGTGGTGCCAAAGGCATAAATAGGACAAGAACCAAAATGCTCATGAATGTCGTGTGACCTCATCGAATCCCTGTGTCACGTCGTTAGAACCCTTGCAAAACCTCAGCAACATCACAAAATCCTCACACGACCTCCCCTTGTCAATGTGTTGTGGTAATCATAGAGCTCACAATAGCTTCTCATGAACGTCATCTGTCACTGTAGCTCATCAATAGCCTGCATCATGTAATTTTCTCAAGGTTGCTCTGTGCATTGATCGACGGGCAAAATAACAAGTTTCACTAATGTTGACCAACATGGAATTGAAATTTCAATCCATTATTGCTAGTACATGAGTAATTAAAAAAATATTTTAATTATAATAAAAACTAAATTAAATTTCTCTTGGACTCCCTCTATGCTAGTCCATTCTACTATTTCACTCTATTGCTTTCACTTTGGAGAAAATATCATAAATTAGGAAATTATTGCCACTTTGAGTTTCCTTGAAAAGAACAGGGCGGAAGGTAGAGTGGGCAAAAGAAATTATATTCAAGATTACATTTTTATTTATATTAAATATTAAGACAAATTAAATTGAATAACATTGAGCCACCTAATCACCACAATCAATATAATGAAAATTGCTCTCCTGTGTCATTGCTCTCCTCTTTCCCAGTTTGTGAATAAGAAATTAAAAGGAAAATAATCTTCTTTCCTTTTAAATTTCCCTCCCTTACTACCACCACCACCACCTTTCTAACAAAGTAAACAAAATATAATTGATTTTTTGTTCATTATAGAATCCCTTGATCATTATTAAATTAATTATTACATCTTTACTTATTTTCCTACATTTAAAATTAGTAGTACCTTCCTATCTCCTAATGAATACTACTTTATGAAAATTTTAATATATATATATATATATATATAATTTTGAATTTGTTCACCCAATACCATGGCTAAGAATTTATGATTTGTTGTTCTAAAATCTTAACAAATCTTCAATTTAGACCAAATGACACACCATAACCACACAAGAATCCCATTTCCTATCCCCATTCATAAGCTAATCATAACCACTCAGTTTTTATTCTAAGAAATGGTATCTTCATTGATCTCTAATTATTGATGAATATAAAAAAATGAATTTTATAATTTCAATAACTCCAACACAGATTTTTGTCCATCAAGCTTAAATATTCTATTTTTAAAAATAAGCCAATCATCATTTTACGCTATTTTATAAGATACATGAGTTATCTCTTGATAGCAATTCTTCAGTTAAAGAAACAATTTGATGATGTTCACCATAAAACAATCATAGCAATTGTTGGTGTTGCACCAAGATTATCGTTCACAAGAAAAGATGATAGCAAGATGCATGCACAAGCGGTGCAGACTTACAATCTACAATTAACCTCATATTTCACCAATGTCTTCCAAAAATATAAGCTATTTTAAGAAAAGCATACCTTCAAAGTACCAATTGCCAATCCTTCAAGATGTTTCATACCAAGAATGCGAACACGAACATTATCACCTTCCTTGAATTTTTTCTCCAGTTTCAATGTTTTATCAGAAGCATCAAATGTCTGTTCAAATATAAGTGACAACTAGTAAGATCACAAAATGTGTGATGTTATAGGAGTGGCACAGCCATGCAGAACCACTGGGCTTACATTGACATATGCTGGTGAAGGAGAAGGAGAAGAAGGTATCTCCAAAAGCAATCCAAGCCCCTTATCAACCCTCAGTATTTGTGAGTTTTCATAAATTTCTCCAGCAGTAACATACTACAAAGAAGAAAAAAAGCAAGCATTTAGCAACACACACATCAATTTGTCAATTTGATTAATGCAAAACAAAAAACAATCTATCAATCCAGCTATATCTTCCTCAATTTCCCTAAGCCTAAATAACCAACACATTTAAAGAATGCTAAATATTCTAAGAGCTTAAACCAAAACTTCTACGTAATCGAAGGAAGTTGGTATGCCTCCTTGTATATTTGGATTGACAAGGAATTAGAGAGAATTTTCAAACTATTAAAAAATAAATTCCTCATCTTCTTTATTACATGGAGTTGATTGTCATATAATGATAATTGAGCAACTATTTATCTTTATACACATTTTGTTTGGTTCTCTCAAAAAGAGATACTGCATCCTCCAAACAAATGAAAATAAATTATCAACATCAGAAATGATATCAGAATACATACAGCTGGTGGAGCTATGTTATCCACGAGAAACTTATTCAAGGTCAATCCAACAGCCCTAGTTGATGGATCAACAAACAATATTCGAGCAATCACCTAGAATCAAAATACAATGAGCAAAAGGTGAGATAAAGAGCAGTAGATCAGTCTATTCAAATGACAGAACTGAAATCCACCCAAAATAAAATAGGACCACAGAAGTATGATTATAGAAGAAAGAGGACTCTGCAAAAAAATAATCAAATAATAATAAAAATTATTGTTTTCACAGCAATAAATAGAAACCCCACAAGCTTGAAAGATATGAAAATAGATAGAGCTGACAATAGAAAAGAAGTAATCAAGTAAAATCATGTCTAAATATTACAGTAATGGCCCGCAAAGAATGAAAATAAGTAGAATCAAAATATGTTGTTTAACAGAGTATGCCAGACTAAGTTGTATTAAAGTAAATATGCACCCATAAAGTAACTTGATTTATCAAACTGAGACAGTTGCTATTCATATCAACCAAGTTTAAGGTAGACATAAGGTCAACAAATAACAAATCAGTGTCAGACATTAACTTCCCCTAAGTGAGCTACAACCCACTTGGAAACATTACACAATAATTGTCGATATCTGGCCACATACTTTAATATATTTTAGTGATAACCTAATATGCCACCACATGCAGCATATGTGTGAAGTAGGCCAACTGCTTGCTGCTTTAAACATCTTTTTATAATTTTGATGATCAGATAAATACAAGAAATAAGTGTAGTTCATTCTACAATACTAACAATTGAAAGCATCTGGAAAGCCACAAAGCATTATAGCTCATGTGTCAAAAAAAAAAAAATACAAAACATGGTTATTCTCCATATAACAATTAACTCATTGACAATGAGAATGTAAAACCTTTTTGTTCTGAGCATAGTTGTCTTTCCATGTTCCACTTTGGAAAGCATTCTCTAAATGGAACATATCAACCTATCAAAAAGTATTAAATTATAAGCAACCAGGTGAATGCATCTTATTCAATTTCAAAGCCTTCCACCTTCAAAAAATATAAGAATGAAAAAATTGAAAGGCCATACAGTTCCAGTGAAGTATGTAAGAAATGATAGCATTATTCCATTCTCAAGAACAGAAGTCACTCGAGCATTAACCATCATGCCTGGAACCAATAGGTCAATTGAGAGTCCTTTAAGATCTTTAACCTGTGATAGAATATCAAGACAATAAAAAATTAGATTAATTATAAAAACATAGACAAATGAAAGAACTGAAACATACAACACGTTTTGCGACCACGTCAGGATCAGAATCAACATAGAGAACAGCTCGAGCTTTGTCAATGCTTTTAACACAGCACTGTATAAATTGTCCTGCAGTAAGTTGATTATCTGCAAAACAAGATAATATAAGCACATTGGAAGAAGAAAAGTCCCGAGCAGTATGTTCTGTGAGTTCATGCAATGGAATCAACAAAATCACAGTTAGAAAATGAAAGAAAATAATCAGTGACGGAAGGTAGAAATTAGAAAATCTGCATATGGAACCAAAAATGATTGAACTCAGACCCCGTGCAGTAGTTACCATTTTGATTCCTTGGCAAAAATCCAGTAACAGATGAGACTCCAAAATAGAGAATGTAGCCATGATCCTCCATGCTCTTTACTTGAGCATTCAAGACCTGGAAGGCACCAAAAACATTCAGTTACAAAGAAAGAATTTTTTTCCAACAAGATGTAAGAACTTCCAATATGCCTTGGCACAATCATAAAATAATATTGTGTGCAACCAAGACATAATCTACATTTCATGTTAAATCATAAACTTTACCATAGACATAATCTACATCTCATGTTAAATCATCAAGAAAATTTAATCAGAAATATAGTTGAATCCATGGAGATACAAAGAAAAATCAAATTTGACTGCCTTCTAGTCTAAACTTTCTTCTTAAAGAGAACTTTAAAATCATCTGCTCCTGATGGAATATGAATAAATCTAAAATCATATTTAAACCAAATATCATAAGCTATTCATCTACAGTATTTTATTTTATTTTAAACCCATCATAATAATAAAATAAATTAATTTAGTTTAGTTTATACACGTTAAAGTTCATATAATATATATATTATCCATAATCTCCTCCTCCCTGGATGTTCAGTATTTCATATCACCTTTCATCAGTATTTTAGGTTGCAAAACAGCCACTGTTATTCTCCAGAGTTATCAAGTTTTTGTTTAGCTCATAAAACATTCTGAGTCTGCTCTTTTTTTCCAATTCCTACCACACCAGAGGTGACATTTAAGATGTTTGTCATGCCTACTCCCCATTGTCTATTTCACCATCTTCTAAAATCCAGCTGCTAAGCCAAAATTTCAAATACAAATATATATCCCTAATCTTCCTCCTTGCTCTATCAAATGTAGACCATCCCCTCCATGATCACATGACTGCAAGGCTTGACCCAGCCCTCCCCCAATACAAGATTCAATCCCTATAACGACTTGGTATCCCCCACAGTCTGAAAAACAGGAACAGAACCATGAAGAGTTATTCCCCAAGTTTTCAATTTCTCAACTCCTCTTCTCATGCAGCATCAAAATCTCCCTGGTCTTCATGAATAACCTTTGCCATTTCCACCATGGCCCTCCACTCTATGTTTCCCCCTCAACATGGTGACTCTACAAGCAATGCCCTACAAGTGAACATCAGTACCGCATTCCCCTTAAGGATAGCCTAAATCAATGCACAACTCCAAGATAACTTGCCAGAAGTAAACTTTTGCATAAACACTATACATGATAAGGCCTAGGAAAAATATAAGTTCAGTCAAAAGAAATATCCAGAAAAAATTGTTATAGGGTACCATTCCATCTTGAACTGCATCGAGAGTGAGGCCTTTGTACAACAAACTCAGGCAGAGTGACAACCAAATTCTTTTATTTCCTTTTCCATCCTTCTCATCATCCACTTGCACGACAAAACAAGCTACAAGTTGCCCAACATGAAATATGCTGGACAGCATGCAACCTTCAGAGTCCTGAAAAAAAAAATCAGAACATAGTAACTGTGGAATTATTATCAATGAACAAAACCAAGTAACCAACTTAAGCATTTACTACAAACAAAAGAAGTCACCTGATTGTAGCATTCATCAAAAACTGTGTAACACACAAAATATGCATTTTCAATACCTTGGTTTCAGAAGCTGCAAGCATATCTGTCGCTTGTTCTGCCCGAACAAACCCTCTCAGTCCCCCAGGAAGACTGATTGCAAGGTCCTTTTTATTTACTTCAACAACAATACCCCATAGCTTCATTCTAGGAGAAATATTCTGAACAGATAAGTAAAATCATATTATGACCTGCATGTCTGTGCAACGAATAGTATTCTTAAAACAAAAAATCTCTTTGCGCAAAGCTTCAAATTGTTCCAGAAGAAGTTAAGGTATACATTTTGTACAATCCTCTCCTGACAGTATTCCAGTGGAAATGCCAACAAAATTGTGCATCGCATGTATTCTTTATATGCATACAAAAAAGAAAGTGGTACCAAGATTAAAAAAACACAATGTCACTCATTAAATAGTTGTTTTCTGCTCCTCTTTTAACTTTGGTGTGACTTCGAGTTTTACCAAAATTTAGAGCTTTCCTAATATTTAAATCGCTTAACATCTTTACAAATCGTTGACCAACTGCTAATCAATGTATGACAAGGATGAACATTGGATCCAAACAGTGAGATTGGCATGGCAAAAAAATTATAGGATTTATTTTAATAATAAAATGTACATTTCATGTTGACGAAATTGTAGATTTCATGCTAGAAAAGATGTGTTATCTTCATGTTTCGTTAGAAACTAAATCCCAGTAAAGGACATGAAGTAATGTTGTAGGCATAAAATTTATGTAACATATGTCAATCAAAAACAAATTGTTAGAACCAACCTTTAGTGTTATTCGATTAGCAAACCTGGGGAGCTTCCCCGTGATACCATCTCCAGAAAGAAAACCCAAGTCATCTTGCACGTTTGTTAGTGATCCCCTTAGCCCCTTCTTTCTCAGATTACCTTTACCCTTCCTTCCACTATTTTCCTCCCTTTCAAATTCAGCTTCTGCTTCTGCACGAACCTCTGCCTCTTCTTCACGACTTAGGACTCTCCCTCCACCTATCCACCAGATAGCCAAAGTTAATGCCCCTCTTTCAGAATTGAGAAATAAGAATATGGAACTGCAATGAGATGGACAGGAGTTATGGAACCTCTAGGAAAATCAAGGTCATCATCTTCCATAACAACGGAGGTCGGCGTCTTCAAGGGAGAGGAAAGGTTGTTCTCTGCCCCTTTCCCTGCCTTCTTGAACTTTCTGGAAGGCTCTCCATCGACGCTTCCTTTCTCACCAGCATGCTTTCTCTTGCCAGCCGCCATCGTCTAAAAGAGGGGCAAAAGGCCGAAGGAGTGTTAGGTTTTTGTGAAGGGTTGAATCAACAGTAAAATCGGTTGCTTACACTACCAAATAAAAAGCAGCACCTCCACTACTTCTTCCGCTTTCAATCTGAGGAGAGGAGGAACGACTGTCACCCCGTCGCCTGCAATGCCTGCCGATAGAGAACCTCACTGAGTTCCCCTCAACCAAAACTCAAGTAGAAATGACTGCCGGATGAAGGCCGGAACTCACGGGGAAGAAAGAAGTAGACACGCGATGGGATGGAGGGAATCACAAGATTGTGGCAGTATGGCGGGATAAAAAAAAGGCGGAGACGGCGGCGGCTGCGGCGGCGGCAGTTCTTAGAGAAACCCTCGTAAACAGGACGAGAGAGCTGCGCAGTTGCCTTCCTACGGAAACCCTCCCTAATACCTCTGAACCAGATCTTCCACTTAACCGTTTTCCAGACATATAAGAACAATCTAAGGACAGAGTCAGATAAAATTGATCTAAAAATATTAAAAAATATTAAGTTGATGGACGGTCTTGATTTAGACGAATGAAAAATTTATCAGACCGTTGATCCCAAAACATAATCAGCGTAAATTATATGACAATTAAAAAAAATTAAAAAATATATATATTGACCAGTCTCACACCGTATTTTTAGTATGTCGGGCTGCGTCCAACCTAATCGGCCAACTGTCCAGTAGACGCCCGGGCCTGTTTAGACATATATACCTGGTTGAGGGCTAGACCTACTAATTTTTAAAAAAATAATAACAATAAAGATTAAAAAATCAATAAAATAGTTATACCTTTTAGAAAATAATAAATACATGTTTGTATAAGTTTTTAAATATATTTAAGATTTCATCAAACTCATAAAATTTATTATTTTGTAAAACTATCTATACTAAGCTTGGTAAGATTCAATCCAAATAAGTTAAATTAGATGGCAGAGGATTTAGCATCTTTATATTCACTAATCATAAATTCAAAAAACACAAGGAATCAGCCCAGACTACGATGCAGTATTAGGGTGGTCATGGTTCATTCTCAGTTACGACATATTATAAAGTATTTCCCTTCAGTAGAATGATAAATATGGAATGTTGACATGAAGAATTAGATACCTAGTGTTAGCTTTAAAAGTAATAATAAATAAATAAATAAATACACAAGGAATATTAGCCTAAAATACTAAATCTTATTTCAAACTAAAATCATAATAATGAAATTTGAGAATATAATGTCCCTTTACAAATTTCACCCAATTAATGGGAAAAAAAAACTATTTCGAATTGTATATCTCATCTCTAACTCTTTTGAAATTCTAAAATTAATAAAATAAATTGATAGTTACTTTTCCATCTAGACTCCTCCTCTTCAGAAAGTTAGATCGGTCTTTTGACTTACAAGATCTAATACTCTAAGATGTAATATATATTCGAGTTTGGATCAGTTTGCCGATACGGTCCCTCCGACGTTTAAGTCTATCACGGGAAGAAGTGGATGACAAAGAAGAAAGTACAAAGGAGGGGAAGAAGAGAGTTTAGTGGAGAAAAGTTGTCTCTGCTTGTGGGAATAAGAAACGTACCTGTGACTTATCTCTTCTTGTATTTATATAGTTGTTTGGAAAGTAGTTCCACGTCAAATATTTAGTGCTTTTTTACATCTTCCCAGGTGAATAAGTGGAGTTGAGGCTTTGGACAATCCATTATTTGTTTTTCCACTCATTGATTGTCACATATTGGGAGGAAGGAATCAAGGGAAGCATATCTAACACCCACTACCTGCATCTCAATTCATTAATCGCCACGTATTGGGAGAAAGAAATCAAGGAAACCAAATCTGACAGTCATTACCAATTACCACATGTTGGGATGGAGGAATCAAAGGAACCAGATTTGACATCCACTACCCGCTTCTCCATTCATCAATCATCACGTATTATCAACCAGAAACTTTAGAACCTCTTATACTTAGGAGAAGGTACTTGTTCTAATGCTCAACACATGATGTTTAGTAGAAGGTATTGAAGGATCGGGTTGGCCGACTAGAGGGGGTGAATATCTCTGCTGATCCGGGTGATGATGACGAGGATTAAGAGTCCCGGATGAGGTCAGCAGGACAGTATGACGTGGCAGCCACGGGTGAATATAGGGCCCGTTCGGAAGCCGTCC
>JBAMIE010162093.1:0-15341 GCA_037177295.1 Kaempferia parviflora | reverse complement strand
GTAGGTGGTTGCTGTCAAAGAAAGATCAGTGAGCAAAATGTGGAACTTTGCAAAGGAGAGTTAAAAGAAGATGCCGAGTGTTCTAGTTCATGTGCAAAAGAGGATTCAGTGAAGGCCCTGGGAATTGAAGGAGGTGCAGTATCCATGAAAGAACCTTTTCATGATGTATTTCAAAGACTTTTGAATGGGAATGACAATGAATCTGATGTATCTAAAAAAAATAAGAAAGACTTGTTCTTGAAGTCAAGAGAAATTTCTTTTCCAGATAGATCCAATTGTGCTGATACTTCAAGAGAAAATAAGAGCAGTCGAGTAGCTTCCACAAGTTCCCAGCATACTGATTATCTTGGTCCAGACATGGTAGTGACACCAAAAGGAAATGATAAACTAGCTCAGGAAGTTCATACAGAAGATGTTTGTCTTTCAACTTCGACTAAGAGGGAAAATTCTGAGAAATGCGCCAAGTGTGTTAAACTCACAAGGTCCTTGTATTACAATTGTATATATTTTTTTAAAAATTATGTATACATTTTTTCTTTGATGTTAGGTGGATGCTTTGATTGTTGATGTGATTTGTATTTTTTGATAAATGTGTTGCAAACTATGCAGGGTTCAAGGCGTGCGTGCTAAGGATTCATGTTCCAAGAAAAGGATTAGTGATGTTTCTTTTGCGCCTCTTGAGGTTTAACCCAATCCAGCATATTTTTCTGGATGCAATTTTGACTTTCTCTAATTTAGTCTACATCATGTATAATAGAGAAATTACTTTTCTCTTGTATTTGCTAGTTTGTTTTGTTTACGATACTGCTCTTTCTGTCCTGATCAAATTCAATGTTTCAAGATTCAGTTTGTTTGCTAAAGATCAAATGAAAGTTAATAGCATGATACTGTGATCTTCACAGCTACTTGCCAAATGCCAACTATTCTGGATAGTTTATATTATGTCCTCGTTGTTTTGTTCTTCCATGCTCGAAGTCACAACAGTGAAAAAGAGATGTAATTGTGTCCTTAATGGAGGGTTTCTTAAGGCCTCCCCATCTGTGTTTGGAATAGAGTCAACCTCTCAAGGGATCAACCATTATGTTAATAAATGTATACAGCAGAATTTTAAAGGAATTGGCTAAGGATACACATTACTCACTAAGTATGGCTCAACTTTATCGCATTACTTACTTAAGAATGGTTCAACTTTATCTAGCCCACTTGTAGTTTACTTTCTGACACTCTGATCATTCATGCTACCTTCAGGTACCTATTTGAGAGATTCTAGTGTTATTTTTCTTAGTTACTTACCTAAGTCCTGATCTAATGTATTGATTGGATTGGACACTAATGCAATTTCACCCTTGCTCCACATTTTGAACCTTGTTTTCTTGTCAACTCATTCGTAATACATCAGTTTTCTTATCTCCTCTCTCCTCTCTCCTCTCTCCTCTCTGGATTGTATTTTTTCATTCGTGATACCACTATTTTGCAGGATGAAATTGGGAAATTCCATCTTGACAAAAACCAAGTTTCTCATTGGTTAATGCTCCAATGTTACTCGGGATGAATGATTTTTGCTTTTGCTAGCCTATAATGTTTTAAGTAATTTTGGTAACTCCATTGTGGTTATATTGATCACAAGGTTTTGATGTCTAACAACAGTTTAAGTCAGATGACTTGGACTGTAGTCCTTCTCTTGGATTTGTTGTACTGATATTTGTAATAGGACACTGGACAATCCTAAGCTTGAATAAATGGATTGATAAGCATTATGATCTAAAATTTTAGTTTTAAAAACACATAATGCAGGTTGCTCAAAACATTATTTATATATGTATTCTAAAATTTCATAAGATAGAAAGTAATAATATTTAAATAACATAAATTTATTTAATTTGAAACCAGTCAGTTTGTGAATGCAACACTAGACTGTTGCCTGTTAACTGCCAGTTGCTTTCTTACAAGTTTCTTCTTTTTTCCTTTTTCGTTTCTTTGCTTTTTCCTGTAGGTAGTTGACCAACCATTTGCTCCAGGAGTACATAAAAATGATGCCAACCCTATGGAAGAAGATAAAGCAGAAGCAACTCTATTGTCAAAAACTAAAGAAAAATCGGATGGAGCAGAAAAGTATGACATCTGAGTTTTCTTTTTTTACCTGTTATATCTTCTTTCAATTTAGATTAAATAGCCAATTTTGTTCTTCAATTTAACATTGTTGCAATTTTAAAATTATTTCGTTAAACTTTCATGCATGAGCTATTAATTGCAAATGTTGATGTCCTACCAAATCAAATAACAGAGGTAACAAAAAAATGCCCAATCATCATCTATAATACTTAAATTTTTTATTTTTCAATATTTCTATTTTTCCTTCCCTCTCTAGTTTCTCTCCCTCACTTCCTATTCTTTTTCTCCTACATTTTCTGTTCCTTCTCTTTTCCCTCTTACCACTCCTTTCCTTCCTCATTCCTCTTCAATAGTTTTTAATGATTTTCTATTTTTCCTTTCACTTTGTCTCTTCTCTCCCCCTTCTCTTCTTATTCCTCAACCATCTTTTCATACCCCATGCCTAGAGTAATCTACTTGGGCAGATAGTGGCTAAATTTGCACAGCTCCAACCACAACACCAACACCAACACCACAACTTTACTAGTTTCAAAGCGTAACATTTTTAAGTTAACCTTCTGTCTATCAGTAATCACAAACAACTATCAAATAACAAGCACCACCAACTTGACGACCTCATGAGTATAAACATTGAGAGTCATATCCCAACGAAGATATTATGCATCTCACTCAGCATTACAATCCAATTCAGTATAGATGAAACACTCGCTCATATGAACACTGCAAAAGTTGCATCCGCATTATGTATAACGTATCATAATTGTTGCATCAATGCTGTCCTGAGTTTATTATACTCACAATAAATCAATGGCACTTCATATCAGCACTGTTCTCAGTGCATCAAAAAAATTATGGCTGTTATATCTCACAATTGACAATGTGACCACCCTGCACTTTTATAATACTAACTGTATCTATCAATGCAACAATGTGCAATAATGTTATCAGTTATGTCATAAAGTAGATCAAAGCGTAAGACTTGTGGATTGTCCTAGGTACTTTGACGTTATGGAGATGTATACCATGCCAGCTCAAGCAATGGTATGACAGTTGGCAATATATTTGTAAAAGTTGTGTTCAAACTGACACAACAATCTATCAATGTTCACATCATATGATCTACCAATAGGATATTTGCAATTGTGTCAAGGAGACAAACACTTGGTCCATAATATAATCACAATGTCTGAAGATCAAAGACATATATCCTCTCTATAACTAGGCTAGAGGTTGACAGGCCATAGTTATAGGGCTTACATACTTAAAGAGATAAAATGTATGACATGATACCTGAATAATAAACAACTCACTACATACAACTAATGCAATCATAACTCAATAATATGCAGATGCATCACATGTTCCGTGTCATGTGAACACCAATAGTAGAACATATGAGCATAGCTCTTGATACTTGGGCTTGACAAAAGTGCTTCAGGTACCTATGTTAATCCGACAAGACACAGGTAGGGTAATGAAAAATGAATCTGACAAGGCGGGCTTGCTTGTTTGTTTGGACAAGTTGAGCAGAAGAACAAAGGAGTGAGAAGAAAGAAAATAAAAAGATAAAAACAGATAAGAAAAGAGGAAGCTGTGAAGGAGACTTACCTTGGCTTCGACATTTTGAGGGAAGAGGTAGCAGGCGATCTCCTGCTTGCAGACAGAGGGGAGAACATCATCTGCTCGACATCGGAGGATGTGGAAGATGTTTGGCTTACGTATAGGGTGGTGAGGAGAGGAGAAATTGCGAAGGACTGAACTGGATAGAATAAGAGGGAAGCTATGATGCTTTTTGAACCAAATGAACTCTACTTTATCAGCAAACCCAACCCTTTTCCTAGTGAACCATACTAGTCTAATTTAGAATGCACAATTCGTGTTGGGTTTAGCCTGGAAACATCTAATTTGGCCTCAGTTCAAGTCCAAATTGAACCCAGCTGGCTCTCGTGTACTTGTACTTGATCAAGATAGAGAGGAAGCCAATCAGAAGAGGAAGGGTACTGCTTAATTTCGGCTGGAACAGAGGCTCATTGTTGTAATCTAGCACTATCTGGGGAAGTAGGATTGAGTAAGAAGGAAAATCAAGAGGTGAAATTGAAATAATGCTGGTACATAATCACTGTCACTAAGGATAAAAACTGCTATCACTGTTAATATCATTGCCTTTGCTTGCTATGTGAAGTGCAAATATGTGCGTTAGGAAGAAGCTCTCTCGTAGCCATAATGCAGATTGACTGTAAAGGGATTCTGATGCCCAATATGCTGATATCAGGTGGTGATTAGGTTCCCTGCTTTACATCTCTCTTCCTATTCCTCATTCTTCCCCTTTTCTCTCTCTTCTTCGCTTCCCTCTCTCCCTCTTTCCTCTCTCCTCCTTCCTTCAACTCTTTCCTGTCCTCCTACATCTTTCCCTATCAGTCTCTTCTCTCCCTCCCTGCTATTCATGTCCCTCTCACTCTCATGTACTTCTCTACCTCTTTTCTAACTCTTTGTTCTTCTTTTATTCCTCCTTGTCGGAGCATCATCCAAATTTTGTTCTGGGACAACGACAACAGTGAGGATAAGGGTAGGAAGAAAGAGGAGAGTAATAAGAAAGAGCGATAAAAATTTGTTGTTATATTATTTTAAAAATAACAAACAAATATGTTTTGATAAAAAAATGCTGACCGAATATCCTAGTAAGCTTTCCGTCACTTGAATTTGACAGAATGGCCTATATTTTCAGAGTTATGGGATAGTTAGATAGAAAATTGATCTATGAGATCACAATAATATCTGTAGTTCATCCATGCATTTGGTTATTTACCCTTCATCTCATGTAAATAAATTGTTTCAGAAATAGTGGATGGATCTAAATGTTTCTTTTACTTAACAGGTCAAATTGTCATGTGCCTCCGGTTTGCACCACCAGTGTTGATAAAAATATAGAGAAGGTACTATATCTTTATAACTATTTCCTTGCTATTCACTGAAAACTTTGATTAGTTCGAGTGTGAGCTGCTTGATGCTTTACTGTTTCACTGAAAACTTATATCACAGACATTTCTCCTCAGTGCTAATTGAAATAGCTTGTTACTTTTTCCTAAAAGTGAAAAAAAGTTCACTTGTCTTTTTTGGTAGGCATATGAACGGAAATCTCCCCAGAGGAGGCTTCATTGCTTATTGAAACCAGAGTTATCAAAACTCTGCGAGATATTGAAACTTCCAGTAAGTAGTTTGAAATTTTTGAAAAGCTGAGATGATTTACAACAATTGTAGTAGCTTATATAGTTTGGAGACTTTGCATCTTTTCTAAAATATGCTTCATTGAGATTCTTCAGTTCAGCTAACTTGCAGGCTATTTATTTGTATTTTCCAAGCAACATTTCAAGTGCTATTTAGTTGTATTTTCCATTTATCTGCATCTTGCAGGCATTACCTTTTCAGGTATTCCAATATGGGTGGAAAAAGTCAGTAGATATATTGTATACCAGTTCATAGGGATTTTACTAGGTAATATTGGTAATTATATACCTATTGCATGATCTACTTTATCATGCATGACCTATGATCCGATGGCTGACTAACTGGTAAGGCCATCAGCATAACTGTTTGTTTTTGATTGAACTGTAGGTCAAAGAAAGTGTCTTCAGGAATAGGTGAGGCTGCAAAGCAAAGAATCTTGACTTAAAATTACTAAGATTTCAGTATTGATCTGATGACCTCTTTGGGTATTGGTTGAACAAGATACATGCCTGTTACCATGTTGCTAGTATTTTTAAGCTAAACTTTTTGGTTAATTATTGCATCACCTTTTCTTGTGAAAAGTGTTACTTGCCATTGTGAACCACTAAATTCCTTGCTTCTGAAATTGCATACACCCTCTTGGTTTCTTAATCCGATACCAAAATGTTGTAAATCTGATGGTACAAAAATGATGGTTCATGAGGTTTGTTTCAGTCAGCATGAAGCATAATAGAGAAGTATGATAAAATGAGACATTTTCTGAGAGGCTGTTGATTATTGAAGCATATAAGCTGGAAGCCTGCATACCGCAATGTAATAAATCCTATGTTCGTTCTATAATCACTCATGGAAAAATTGACAAACACATTTATGTGATTTTTGTTTGACTCTGGCTGATATACTTGAAGTGCTTCAAAACTTCAGGCTTATTCAGTGGGATTATATATATATATATAAAAAAAAAAAAAAAAAATCAGAAATCTGGTGAACACAAGTTTGTTATCTTTGATTTAAATTTAATATGAAATCATCTTGTTCTTTATCTATTTTCTTTCAACCTTCCTTGCAATCTTTTCGAATAGCAATATATTTTTTCTCTATGGTAACATTGGAGGTTTATTCATTCTTTTGGTTCATTTCAGCAGTTTTATGTGATTTCTTGGTTGGATGGTTTATACTTGCAGGAGAATGTTGTGGATATGGCTCAACTTTTTCTTGAGTATATAATGTATAATCATCAAGTCAATCCTGAACCAGAAGTAATCTTGCAAGCCTTCAAGATATCACTGGTTAGAACAATCTTCAGTATCTTTATTTACTGTGAAAAATGTGTTTGTATGCATATTTAAGTATTTTTTTTGTTTGTCTTAATGCTTGTAGGTCTGAATGTTATTTTTTAGAAACAAGCAAATTCATGGATTATAATTTTCTAATCAGAAATGCACTTAAACTCGTTAACCAAATTTTTTCTTTTCCTTAAAAAGTCAAGCTATAGTTTGGCTGGCAATCATTCGTATCTTAGGCATATTTTATAGGGACTTTGGTTTGTGTTTGTTTCCTACAATTTGTAGGAGGAAGCGTTATTGAAGTTAGGGGTGTGCAAAAATTTGGTTAAACCGATCAAATTTTAAAATTCGGTTGAATTTCGGTTTTTTGCCCTAAAAAAATTGATTAATTCGGTTCGGGTTCAGTTTTACTGAATTTTTAGACCCTATTTTTAAGATCGAAACTGAATTTTATGTAACAAAACCAAATTTTTAAACCCTAATTAGAAAATTTTGGTTAATTTGATTTTTGACCAATTAATTGATATTTTATTGGTTTGGTTAGTGCTGTGATTTTTAAAATTTCAGTCGGTTCGGTTAGTTCGGAAAAAATTCAGTTCGTTTAATTCGATTCAGTTTTAACTGAATACTCACCTAGTTGAAGTTTTGGTCTACTAGTAACCTGACACAGATGTGTATCAAAGTGTGTCAATGTTGTTCTTAAACATTCTTACACGTGATCAATAGGCATGTCGGGTGTCTGCTCATAGTCTAGTGTCAGAATATTGATGTTGGGAATGAGTAGGGAAGGGATAGATCCAAGTATCTCAGTCAACAAACTATAGCTTGACAAGAGTGATACATCACACTTGACCAGGTCTTCATACCACTAATAAGCATCATGTGAAGAATTTGTTATTTTGCTCATGTCGCCTACGATCACCTTTATATTATCCTTACTAAGCAATACAAGCTTGGCATGAGCACTAAGAACAATCTATGTCATTGCTCATAAGTCACAACAACTACTATTATTGCCAGCAGGGTTTTCTCTCCCCATTAATGGATGTAAAAGATATCCGTATCTCTCTTTTTCATCACTCAAATTTCGTCTCCTTCATTTAAGTTCTCTTGAACTCTATCTTTAGACCTTATGTCTAAACTCACTTAATCTAACTTTTCAATTGTGCTTGGTTTTCAAGGATAGCATTAGTAGTGGACATTGTTCAATTTACCAATTTGATAGAAACAAAAACAAACTGAAAATTTCAAACCATAAATTTGTCTATGGCGAATTTAATTATGTTCTGATTTTTGCACACTTCTAAAGCTCAATATATTACTAAATTTATGAGGAATAAGCCTTTGCTGATGTGACTTATCCTTGATGTGATTGGAAGCAATTGCACTCATTGCAATTTGCAGTATATATTGTGACCTCTGCAACAATGCTTAGTAGAGGGCATTCGATCTATTGCACCTTTTTTATCAATAGAAAATCGACTACAGTTCTCTTGTTTAGCAGGCCGTGACATTAGCAGAAATACTGACTAATAAGGCATGCAATAAGTCAACCAAAATTTTGATAGAATCACGGTTTTGAATTCATAAATTAAGCAACTTAGTATTCTTTTGCTTTTTGACAAGTGAAGGAGGGGAGGATTGAAGTGGTGGGATAGTCTAAATCAAAGGTCGGCAAGGGCCAATTCAGTTCATGTATCGATACTAGAATGTAGAGATTTCGGATATGGCTTTCACTAGAACTGGTATGTCATGACACCTTGGATCTTGGAAAGTTTTTTTAAGTTAAACTAATTTTGGTAGGATATATTGGATAGGCTGTGGGATTTATTTGTTTCTCTTTTGACTTTGACCTATGGATGGATAGATGGCCATTCTATAGTGTTTCTTCAAAAATACGTGAATGCCTCTAAAATCACTAATGTCAGATATGAAGGGAAGATTTCTGGATTAAACAGAATAATATCAATCTTGAATTTGTTTATTGCTTCAAGTAATATATCTAGGTGCTCGATTTCTGTATGTGACTTTCACCAATTTCAGATCTGTATTTTTTTTGCTATTGCAACCATTGTAAATATCGCACTGCACTACTTTGAAACGTGGTAAGTTGGTTATAAATTTTGATTCCGTTATTTGTTTTTCTGAAAAAAAAATGATTTATAAAAAACAGTTTCAAAAATGTAATATTTATCTTGACAAGAGTTTTAGACATTTTAATTTGTTTTGCTGAGACCAAAATCCACACTTGGCTTCTCTGATTCCAATTTAATCTGATATTTAATGCATATATTTTGTAGCTTCTATTAAATTTTCTTAATCAAGTAAACTGGATTTCATTGCTTGCTTTTTAAGAGATCTTGACTATCACTGCATTCTGTGTACATTCAGAACTCAAAATTGCCCGTATGCCTTCTGTAGACTGTAGGTAAATCTTGATTGTTTATTCAAAGTTTGTAACCCAGTGTTTGGTTTTTTACTTTCTCTCGTCAGAGATGAGAGAATAATTTGAAGTTTACAAATATTGGATAGACCCCCAAAAATGCATATATTTTAATAAAACGAAGTTGAACACTGGTAAACATTTATCTAATTTAATCTTGAGTCCGATTCTTCTCTTGGTTTAATATGGTCATAAGTTAATTATATACTTTTTTTATAGTACCAGCAGTTGTGTGTTTTTTCTCTATGACATGTATTTTTGTCATTGGAACTCAATAGTGTTGGCGGGCTGCTTCCTTCTTGAAGCACAAGATTGACCATGAGGAGACACTTGCACTTGCAAAGAAGTACTTGAACTTCACATGCGATGAAGATCAGGCATCTAATATTTATTTCAAATTAAGAATTTTAAAGAAGAAGTTTTCACAGAAAGATAGCGCTTCAAGGAAAAAAAGGGAGTCTGGTCCACCATCTAGTGGAGCTGATATTACCGAAGAATCTGTCTCCAAGATGTCAACAGATTCTTCAGGGCCTAATGTTTCTGAACTTCAGAAAGGTGCCCATAATGAGGATCCAGAAGGTCATAATGTTCTTGAACAACTAATGTTGCCAGAGCAGGAGCAAGATCCTGGGTGTGCAACACATGCAGATTTCCAGGAGCACCCTGGCTCTCGAAATGATGAGCTTATTAGAAATCAAACTGATTCGATTAACAAAATTTGTTCAAGAAGGGAAGCAGATCTCAGTGTCAAACAAAATGAAGAAATTTTAGATTTCAACAAGCACAAGGAAAAGATGGAAATGAGTCTTAAAAAGGAGCATGAGAAACGGATTGAACCTTTTCTAGCTATGATCAATGATTCAACTGAGAGAGAGAACAATGTTCGATTATCTTCAGAAAATTTTGCTAAAAAAATGACTGCATTTAGTAAGCACATGAGTGTGCAATATGAAAAACTGAAAAGTATGCAATCAGTTGCAAGGGATAAGGAGCATCAGATAAAAAATCACTGGTTGGAAGAAGCAAAGGGTGGTAAATTAGAGGCTGTTAACTTAGTGGATTTTTTTCATAATATTCCGTTGTCAGATTCTGGATTCACACTGGAGGAATTCAAAGTACTAGACCAAGATGATTCTCATGATAGTTTGGGAATTGGAACATATGATTCCGACACAACTGGGTCTTTTCAAAACGAACAAACTGGCAACGTGTTATCTGTCGGTGACTTAGTAACCACTGAGTGGCCTTCAAAAAATTTTGAAGTTGCTATAGCTTCTTCTCCAGAAGTAGTTGGGTGCCTTTCAGGTCAACATGATACATTTATTACCCAGTCCTACAGTGTGGATGAAGTCCTTAGGGATTTGCCTTTGGAAGTTCCATCTAGTGTTCCATTTACAAATATAATTGATGTGCACATGGATAGTGTTGCTCTTGCTTCTGAGTTACCTATCATGGATATAGTGACTAATGCGGTTGATGACATGCCTATCAATAGTAGAATAGCAGCAACTGAGAAGCAAGCATTTGATGAAAATTCAGAAAGATCATGCTCGAGATCATGTCCATCACAAATTATGGATCAAGGAGAACGTATGAACTATGATGATGGTGTATGCTTGACAACTTTATCTACAGAGAACCAGGTTCACTTTCCTTGATTCATATCGAGTTATTATCAAGTCAGTTTTTTAAAACTAATTAGCAGCAAAAATCTCATTAGTTTGTAATTGCCAAGTCACACGACATTTAAATTGTTAAGTCAATTTTGTTCCTGATTAAATGAACACACTAAATTTTGATGAGTTAACTACAAAGCAAATTTAGGTTTTGTTTGTTTTGTTATATGCAATATCCAGGACATAGATGGCATGGTTGCCTTTCAGGATGCCATGCATCGATGCACCTGCACTGTTTCATCATGGCTTCTATATGTTAGAAATAATATGTGTTTTGTCAAGTTTTTTTTTTTCTAAAAACCGCAGATATTGATGATGAGATAAGAGTTTTATGCGATCTTGATTCCCTTCCATTATGAAACTTGAATGCTTGAGGCAATCCAACTGTTGGATGCCATCAACAAATGTCGGCTCCATCAGGTGGCCTTCTATGGAGGAAACATAAAATCTAGTGATATTGGTTCTAGAAAAATATCACATGACGATTATGGTTCTCGTCATCACTAATCCATGCATCATATTTTGCTTTTCGTCTCTTCCAACAAATAAAATGGCATTGCAAACCTTCAAGGCTTGAGAACCACCTGTTTTCTATTGCTTCATCAGAAGACAATTGAAATGATTGTATAGTTGATGTTGGAGGAAAGATTATAATGGTGGCTCAAAGGTCCTTTGAAATAATAATGAATCTTCTATACTGAAAACTCAATTTTGCACCGACTGCAGTATCACCTGGGAAACTTACAACTAGCTTTGTTACTGTCCATAATTTGTTTTAAAGTATTACTATTGAAGATTTATAGTAAGGTTTTCAAAATTCACATCCAATAAGCAGTAGCACATAAAGACTGGTTTGTCAACTGCTGAATTGGAAATGACTAACAAAATCTAGCCTCTAGGTGGGCTGGCAAAACTATACATGACAAAGTTCTTATCTAATCCAAAGTAATCAATAAATCTTTGAGCTTATAATTTCTTAATTATAGAAACTCTCTAGTAGACGAAGGGCCAAAAATTGTGTGTCTACTCTTTAATGCATTAATCAACTTAGATCACAACATTTGTCAAACCTTATTTGTCTTATCTTGAAAAGCCAAGAAAATGTGTTCAAAATCTGGACAAGTGATGCTCTCATCCTTAGATGTCCTAGTCTTTAATAGAGTGTTAAGTCGATTTTACATGGATTCGAGTCTACCAAGTCTGTTCATAAGCATATCTAAATTTGAGCCTTTGAGGTGCTACTTCCATTAATTGGCAGTATGCACTTATCATCCATGAATCTTCATAGCCATAACACATGGCTTCAACATAAACTTATTTGTTAATTAGTACCTCCAGTAACAAAAGATTGGAAGAAAGATATGGAATTTTTCTCCTTACACAATTTGAGGAATGTTGCTTGCTTCATTGTATTTTTTCACTAATTTTTGGGCATAATGTTATTTTCATAGCAATAAGATAGGCTTGTGAAGTTGATTGGGACCTTGTAGTGCACTTAGATCAATTCTTAGATTTTGTTTCCCAAAGGTAGTGGGATTTTGATAGTTTTTACATTAACTTGTAGGTAGAGTCAGTAGAGCAAGTATGGTTGTTTAATTCCAGTTTTAAGTGACGCCTGTTTCACTCAGCTTCCACCATCTTTCTTCTGTATAGCAAATGTGATTTTTTTTTTTTTGATAGAATCACATGATCATGGTGGAATCATGCCTGCATAGGTTTCTACGTCTTCGTATTATGTACTAATTCTGACAAAATTCTACTTGTGATTGTGCACTAACAGGAACATTGTATAAATGAGCATGTAAGGACTGATAACTCATTTGTCTTCGAGGGCCAAGGCATTGACACTTCTCAAGAAATTCCCACATCAAATTCATTTGATTTTCTCACCTTCCAAGATGAACTGCTCACTAATAACATATCTGTTTCTGATTATTTTGACAACCCTCTGCCTGTTGGTAGGGTGCCTATGTTTGTACAGTGTGAAGATAACATAGCTGCATCTGTTATCGAACAAGAGCCTTCTCGACAGATGAGTGTCTCATTGCAAAATGACACACCAATGTCAGAGCCGACTACGTTAGCTTCTGCACCTGTCTCCCAGATTGTAGACCAGCCAATTTTACAAAATTCACATATGAGATCGCAAAGTAGTATGGGAGAAGATCTAACAAATGTTTCTAGACAACCAGAAACATGTCGTTATCCCCTCTTTCCTCTTATACAATTGATGCCAACTCAAGGTCTTCAACCAGAACCGCTGAAGAATGAACTAGCAAGAATACGGATGCAAGATGATAGAATTGGCAAGATGCATGAGGATATGGTTTGCTTTCTATGAATTATTTTAAATGCTTTCTGCATGACCTTTTTACTCATTCATCATTTAGCTGTATCCTTGTATTTCTTTTTTCTCCAGAAATTGAAACTTAAACTTGAGTGTGATCAAGAGATGTTGAAGGTACAGAAAAAATATGATATGCTTCTTCAGGATGCGGAATCAGAATGTGTTCAAAGTAAGAAGACTCTAGCAACCATCTACAATAAAGTGTTCATGAATCAAGTTTTAGCAGAGGAGTTTAGGGCCAAATTTGTTGAGAACCAAGGAGGATCTTCTTCAACCTCACAAGGTAGGATACTTGACAAGTCTTCAGTTAGGAACGTATGGCTTGTGGATTTGATTTCTTACTTAACTTCCATTCTTACAAATTTATGCCCATACTAAATCCTATTTTTTAGTTCTTAAATTTTAATTTAATTCAACATCAATATGACATTGCACTTATAATGTGTATTCCTGCGAAGATGAGTGATCAGTTTTATTTATTATTATTTTTTTTGATGAGTTACTGGTGGAGAAAATGCAGTAAAAGTGATCATTTGTCAATGTCCCAATCCAATTTTAGGAGCAATTTGGTTACCTAGTAGAGTGGAATAGACTGCATGAAATAAGTATTACCTAGTTAGGAGTTATAAGCCAACAAGATGTTACCCTTCATGAATCTACATATACCTTGTATATCATTCAGAGTTGTTAATATTGGTTGATGTTTTCTTTTGTATACTTTTTTCCCTTCAATATTTATTGTCGCATCCTATGTGTATTGTCTTCACGTGGTTTGTAAAGGTCTCGCCAGCTCAGTGGTATGGGCTAAAAGTGTTTTGTTTAATTTAAGATGTTCTACTTCTGTATTCCCACATGGACAAGTGCAGTGCTCAATGATGTCCATGTCATCCTCCTGAATGGATAGTCATTTCGGCAATTGACCAAAAGGTGCACCCAAAGTTCGGAATTGACCAAAAAGTGTCCCAAGTTTTGAAAATGCCCAAAAGACGGACCTTTTTCCTGCCCCTCTACCAAATTTGACTTTTTCTATTTCTCTTCTCTATTCTCTTTCCTCTCTCCTACGAATGCAACCTCTCTCATCTTCTCTCTTTCCTCTTTTTTGCATGCATGCATAACTATTGTTGTGCCGATTTTTGAAAATCAACACCAACTTAATTACATTATCTTTCGGCACTACCACGGGTCTAATTTCCCTGAGACCAGGACCACGTTCTAGTTGATTTTTTCAATAACATTTTAACACCTATAAGAAGCTGAAATAAGCAATGGAGGGGAGAGGAATGAGAAGAGGAGAAAGATACGAGAAGAGAAAAAGTCAGATTTGGCAGAGGCGCAAAACAGGAAAAAGGTGCATCTTTTGGGCATTTTCAAAGTTTGGACGCCTTTTGGTCAATTCCGAACTTTGGGTGTGCCTTTTGGTCAATTGCCGTAGTCATTTTGAAATGACATGAGCAAAACCCTGATTTAAAGTTATGTTACTTGATAGTACCAGTTTGCAGTCACTTTGCATTCAGAGACATATTAACAGGCTTGGTTCTATTACCAAGCTACCATTTTTTATGTTGAAATTGTGAAATCATTTTTCTACGTGACAATTTTGCTTATGGATGTGAGATCCTACTTCTGCTAGGGCACTGGCTTCTCTGTTAGTAAACATATTTTCTTGCAGACGAGAACGAAAGTTCATTGCGTGTAGTTGCATTGTCATTTTTAGTTATTGGCACTCAATTTTTAGCATTAATTTGTAATTTAAGTTGCACTAGACATACTAGTTTGAGTATTTTGAAAGTAACCTTGGTTTTGAAATCATCTGGTTTTGTTCTAATCTCGAGTCAGTTTTTCTTAACATTGAAGTTGCACTAGACATACTAGTTTGACTATTTTGAAAGTAGCCTTGTTTTTGGAATCATCTGTTTTTGTTCTAATCTCGAGGCAGTTAAATGTTCACATTGTTCTTATTACTTTGTTTATACTGCAGGTCAGCAGCGATCATTGCATCATTTACTTCAGGCCTCCCAACCTCAATTTGTTCAGAGGGCTGCATCGTCAACAATTTCCATGTCTAACTCACTTCCAGTTACTCGTCCATCAGCTGCTATCCCACTTCCAGTCATTCGCCCAGCAGCTGCTAACCTTCCTCCAGAAGCACATCCATCAGCTGCTATCCCACTTCCAGTTACTCGCCCATCAGCTACTATCCCACTTCCAGTTACTCGCCCAACAGTTGCTAACCTGGCTCCATAAACTGCTAT
>JBAMIE010161884.1:0-15346 GCA_037177295.1 Kaempferia parviflora | reverse complement strand
AACCAAAACACTCAAAAATTTTCAAAACTTGCGTATTCGGTTAAAATGTCATTGTATTTTTCATTTGATAAATTTTAAAGTACGACAGGCTTTTTGAAAAAACAAAGCAAATAATTGAATACGCCCATTGTAAAAGAACGCCTTATTTTGCTAAGAGGAGATCGTTCACAGTTTAACTGTGGTCGGATTGAGGTCGTAATTCCATTTAATTGTTACAATCTATTGATGGGTTTATTTATTCATCTAGGTTGTAGTTTGAATCTGGACGGACAGCCAAAGGCCGCTCAGAGGCCGTCAGAAAAGGAGGATAGCCGAGTTGTCGATCGTCAAGGGGGAACAGCCTTTGATTACCTATCTAAATTTAAACTATAACTTACATGAATAAGTGAATCTGTCAATAGCATAAATAATTGTGATCGGATTCAAATCGTAATCCAACCAGAGGATGTCAGAGGCTTTGTTCTTTGATTTTCTACGATATAATGTCTTCGATGGATGATCCCCGGGCCCACGGTTCTTCGAGATTTAGGCTAAGATTTAGCATCTACGGATCAAATCCTCTGCTCCTCCATGCACTCCGTCAGCATCCGCCATGGACGCCGCCATGGCCGCCCAAGCCAAACTCCCCGTCTCCCCACTCCTCTCCTACCACTTCAAAACCCTCCCCGTCTCCTCTCTCAAGCCACCGCCACCGCCACCGCCACCGCCACCTCCACCTCCTAAGGAGCTCGCTGCTACAACGCTGCAGCAAACCAAACAACTCCACGCTCACATCATCCGCACGCAGTACCAAACTGCTGCTGCTGCTCCCCTTCTCTCACCTCAAGCCCAAATCAACCACCTCATCACTTCCTACATCAAGAACAGCTCGCCCTTCTCCGCGCTGAAGTTCTACGCCTACACGCGAAAGACCGGCGCGGGACTCGATAACTTCACCGTCCCCTCCGTCCTCAAGGCCTGCGCGCAGCTGTCGAGCATCCGCCACGGCATGGAGGTCCATGGGTTCGTCGTCAAGGCCGGACTGGATTGGGATGTCTTCGTGCACAATTCCTTAATGCAGATGTATGCCGACTGCGATGCCTTGGGCTGTGCCGTGAAGCTGTTCGATGAAA
Source organism: Kaempferia parviflora (assembly GCA_037177295.1). Taxonomy (NCBI): domain Eukaryota; kingdom Viridiplantae; phylum Streptophyta; class Magnoliopsida; order Zingiberales; family Zingiberaceae; genus Kaempferia; species Kaempferia parviflora. The sequence goes on along the minus strand of JBAMIE010161884.1, from coordinate 14,234 downwards.
TGCCCGAGAGAGATGTGGTCTCTTGGAGCACCATGATTAGGAACTATTCATGGTGTAAGTCGTTCGGCAAAGCCATGGATCTTGTCAGAGACATGCTTCTGTCGGGTATTCGACCTAGTGAAGTGGCCATTATCAACATGCTCAATCTTTTTGCCGACGCTGGAGACATCAAAAAGGGCAGACCGGCGCATACATATCTGATCAAGAACAGTGTTAAGGAATCCCCAAGTGTCAATGCTACCACTGCCCTGATTGATATGTATGTCAAGTGTGGAAGTCTTTCTGTGGCTCGGAGAGTCTTTGACAGGATGAATGAAAAGAGTACTGCATCATGGGCTGCTATGGTTGCTGGTTGTGTTCGCTGTAAGGATTTGAGTGCTGCAATGGAGCTATTCGTGAAGATGCGAGATAACAATGTGTTCCCTAATGAGATCACAATGCTGAGCTTAGTGATTGAGTGTGGATCAACTGGAATGTTGCAATTGGGCAAATGGCTTCATAGCTACATACTTCGACATGGCTTCAAGATATCTGTGGTTTTGGGTACTGCATTGGTTGATATGTATTGTAAGTGCCGTGATTTAAGGAGTGCAAGAGCATTGTTTGATCGCATGGACGAGAAGGATATCATGGTCTGGTCTGCTATGATTGCAGGCTATGCACACACCAATTGCATCAATCAAGCCTTTGATCTCTTCAGCCAGATGAAAGGTTTGAATCTAAAGCCTAATGAAATAACCATGGTAAACCTCCTTTCTCTATGTTCTGAGGCTGGAGCGCTCGATCGAGGAAGATGGATTCATTCGTGTATTGATAAGCAAGGAATAGAAATGGATGTGGTGCTCGCCACTTCATTGGTAGACATGTATGCCAAATGTGGAGATGTTAATGAAGCTTATGCGGTATTCGATCAAACAACTGATAGAGATGTATGCATGTGGAATGCTATGATCAATGGGCTAGCTATGAATGGGTATGGAAATGAAACAATCAGCCTTTTCCTTGAGATGGAGACGCATGATGTCAAACCGAATGATGTCACATTCATTGGACTGCTCCGTGCATGTAGCCATTCAGGCCTAGTAGAAGAGGGCAAGCAGTTCTTCAATTGCATGGAGCATGCATATGGATTGATTCCCAAAGTTGAACATTACGGGTGCATGGTTGATCTTCTTGGTAGAGCTGGAAACCTTGATGAAGCGCATGAATTGATATGTAGAATGCCTACCGAACCGAATATGATCATATGGGGAGCACTTCTTGCTGCATGTAAGGTTCATAAGAACCCAAAATTAGGGGAAGTGGCTGCAAAGGAACTTCTTAAGCTGGAACCCCTCAACAGTGGGTACAATATACTTCTCTCAAATATTTATGCAATTGACCGGAGATGGAACGATGTCGCACAAGTAAGGAAAAATATGAAGGATACAGGAATCAAGAAGGTGCCTGGGATTAGCTCAATTGAAGTAAATGGAGTAGTCCATGAGTTTGTGATGGATGATGCTTCGCACCCACTACATGATCAGATCCAAGCAATGGTCGCAGAGATGCTAGAGAAGCTTAAACGGGCAGGGCATGTTGTTGATACGTCGGGCGTGTTTCTTAACATAGATGATGAAGAGAAGGAGACTGTGCTTAACTATCATAGTGAGAAATTGGCAATGGCATTTGGTCTTATCAGTACCCCTCCAAATACTCCATTAAGAATCGTAAAGAACCTGCGTGTTTGTGATGACTGCCATGCTTCAACCAAGCTTCTCTCTCAGATATATGGCAGGGTAATTGTTGTACGGGATCGGAACCGTTTCCACCGATTCTCTGAAGGATCATGTTCTTGTAAAGATTATTGGTAACTAGAATATTCTTTTGTGGAAGTTCAAGTCAAGATGCAAATTGTTATACACTTGATTAATTTTGTCAAGTACAAAATGCACATATATAATTATAGTTGTTGATGAAGAAAGAGCTCTTCCTTTGCTCCACGGATAACCCCATAACTATGTAAGAAAACAATTTAAGGGAAAAGAATGAAATTCGCGGATTCTTAAACATGGATCACAACCTTCAGACATCTTCTAAAGGTTAGTTCCTGAATTTTCTTATCCTTTATTTAATTTGGCATGTATCATTTACTCCATTGAAAAGTAATCTCTCCCATTCCAGTTGAATAAGATCGGCTTTATTGCAGTGTGACTATTCTACACTTTATTAATAGTTGTATTATTGATATTTCAATGGTTGAATCACAAATTTTCATTATGGATGTTAATTTAATTGTCAGGAATCCACTTCTTTGCCACATCGGACCAGTGGTAAAAATTTGACTCCAACTTTTTAAAATAAAATAATATAATTTGTAATTTTAATTTCCTCCAATATTTTATATTTTGAAGAATGAAATATGAGTTGTGGCAAACATTTAATATGAATCTAGTCTAATGTATAATATGTTGTGATTGAGAATGAGCCATAACAAAGTGTTTGTCTGATAGAAGAAATCTATTAGATGGTGTATAAATAATATTTGAGGCAACAACTTCATAAAAAATCTTCTCTTCACTCATTTCTTACACATTTCAGTGACTTCATCAGATTTATATGATTCACACACTATGCATGCTTAATTCTATAGCATGGATTACCTAGGTTTTAACTAAAAATTATTATACTATGAGAGGAAGGAATTAGGAATCTAATCCATATGAATACAAAAAACAAATTCATGCAACACATCTAATTTCATTGAATTTTATAGCGAAATAAATGTAAAATGAATGATGGCACAAAATAATAGAACTTGAATGCAGCGGAAGTGTCATTGCTTTGTCGTCTTCTTTAAAATTTAGAGATCTTGTAAAAAACACAAGCAAATCCTTCGTAGGATGCCCACTTAAATTTAATGAAGACAAAAAATCTTAAGTAACTACCACTTAACCCAAAACATAGATACTAATAGATCCCCTCCAGTCAAAACTCCATTTGCTAGAGGGGTGAATAGCTTGACACCTACAAGTTAAAATTTTGCTTTCTCGTTAGTTCAGGCATGTTGTGTGTGTGCGAAAGAAATTTTATATGGTTCAAAATCCAAGTCTTGTTAGTGCAATTAGGCCCTAAGTGGAAGATTCAATTGTGCTGTTTTGATGCGATAATCAAAGGGTTTAAGTTACTTTTGTCTATATTTTTTATGTGTGCGTTGTTGTGCAGGGACTTAGCATGATGCACGCAAAGACTAGTTGGCGTGATGACATGAGGTCTGTAGGAGATTGGAGAATGATGAAATGAGATATTAGAGGGACGATAAGGAGCATCAAGGTTACAGTAGAAAGGACAGTTAGAAGGAGACAAACTACATAGAGAAAGCGTGAGTTGAGTAACCTAATAGGAGATATATAGTGATGCAAGACGAACCTAATATGACCTCTTGAATTCAAAATGTCATAATTTTGACTCGGAATTCAGAATCAGGTTCTGCCAATGGCACGCACTGCCAATGGCACGCATGCATAATTCAAAAATCTACATTTATTACTGGAACGTAACCGTCAAGTTTCGGGCCCAAAAAGTAATGTTTATGCCCTCATCGGAGTCTTCGGAGATTTTATTACTATTTTAGTAAAAAAAATTATTTTTATTGTATTTAGGATAATTTTGATATTTCTAGTATTAATGAGTTAGGGTTTTGTCTATATCAGCATTTTGTTTTGTTAATTTTGATTTTTGTTAAGAAAATTTCTTTTTGAGAAGGATTTCTTTCTTTCTTCATAAGATATAAATTGAGGTCCGTATATTGAAATTTCTTTTCTTTCTTTGTTTAGGCTATATAGTTTATATAAAGACCTATTTGGTTGTATTATGATTCATTCCTCAAGTATTATCAATGTTCTCTGTTTTTTTTTTTGGCAAATGATAGATTTTCTCATTATTTTTTTTTGGGCTCTGTTCTTACTTTCTCCTCAATTTTCCCCTCTCATTAATTTGTAGGATAATCACTATCTTATTCGGAGTTAGATAGCTTTGGTGGCAAAGTCAACCATAGATGGTAACTCTTAAACGAATTGTGAGAGTCGAGTGATATTTACTTTAGAGTTTGTACAACTCGACCTAGAAACAATGTGTTTCATGATTGTAGTAAGCTTTAGTAGATTGAAAGTTGACTTTAGTCTATTTATAGGTTAACTCGACTAGGGCTTAATTTGATGGGAATAAAATATTTCATTTTACTTTTAATTAGTCGTAGTTAATTGGACAATTAATCCATAAGCTTTTGACTAAGTTATTATTTGAACTTGATAAAGAAGCCTATTAATTGAAGATGTTCTTATCCAAAGAAAGTAATCGATGTTGCAACTAGTCGACTTGAATGAATTCTAATCGACTAGATTGCCAAAGAGTCAATGAACACAGTATCTAGATATAGATCATGAAATCCACATGTGACTAAAGGCTTAAGTGAGTCAATTGACTAAAGCAGAATACTTAAGGTTTTTGATATCCGTTATAATTTATGATTGTCATGGATGGATCAGGATTAAGCTCGCAAGGAAGGAGATTGAATTTGATATTAGGGTCTTGTAAGGTACCACTCGGGGAGTGGATTAAGAGTTGTACAATGTCTGAGAAATCAGGTTCAGAATTATAAGACGTTCAGGAAGCAGAGTCAAACCGGGAATTGGATTCAGAATTTAAAGATGCTCGAGAGTCGGAGACAGTACCATGAGATGCTCAAGAAACATGTTCGAACCCATGAGGTGTTTGAGAAATGTGTCTAGATCTAGAAAGTATTTGGGAGGCGGACACAGAGTCGAATAGTACTCTAGAAAGAGAAGCATAAGTTTGGTTTGGTTTGGTTCGGGATCAATAAAAATAATTGATAATGATCATTATGGATAAAGATTTCTAGTGATTATTGCTAAATGAAAAGCTAATAATGGGAGGCGGGGACTAATGTGTATGTTTCATGCATAGATTTTGGCATTGTTTTAAATGCGTTTGATTCATCGTATGGGCATATTTTGCATGCTTTCATTACTTTTGCATTGTTTTCATCTTTTTGGTTTGGAGAAATAATCTGTGTATTTTTATTCATAGGACGTGAATTTAAAGCTTAACCGGAGTCAAAGAAACCTTGGAGCGTGCATTCTAGCATGGTGTACTGTCTAACCGTGTCCCCTGACTACGATGCTAGTGTGCATTTTCATACCACAGAGATGCAGGTAAGGACGGAGAGGTGAACCTAATTCTCGGACCTATAAAGGACAAACTTGAGGGTTTGCTCACGAAAGTATTACAAAACCTCTCAAGGGACCATTAGCTATCACGGAGTTTAATTGGGCTACCCCGATTCGATATCACGAAGAGATATCACCTAGAAGATCGTGGGGCATAATAACAGCTATAAAAAAAATGTTATAATTCAGGAGGAGATATATTCACTCTCATACAACATTTTTTTCTTCATTTTACTATATTCCATGTTCAAATTCTCACTTAAGTATTGAAAGGACACCCTCTGATCGTGTGTTGACGTTGGATAGGAAAACCCTTCTGGTCAGTATGGAGAAGGAAAGGAATGCTTGGCTACCAACGTCCCAAAAATGCTTAGTTGGGAGCTTCCTAAATCTGTCGTATCAGTTCTCTTCTCCAATCGTTAATCTTTATTCCCAAGACACTAATCGATCTGAATACAACAAAGACCTTATCACCTATCTTAGGAGGGAGGGAGATAGAGTACCAAGTACTCCTTGGATAGATCCAAGAACTGGAATTGGACCAAAGATCCATAAGGTAACTTGAATCTCGAATCTTTCAAAGATGGTGATTTTCCTATTACAAAGGCAAGAGTGTTAAAGAATGCACAACATCCATTCTATAGCTTATAAGTCTTTATAATTATAGTAAAAAATGATTATGCTCACCTCAGATGCCCCTCATAATCTGTCCTCAGATCATGTAAAGGGAAGTAAATTACAAGGTCAACTTATAGTTGACCGTCCAGTAAGTCTTCATAATTAAATACATTGAAGATGGAAATGTTGATTAGTTAAAGGCTCAACTCATTGCAAGAAGTTCACACAATCTTATGAAATTGATTACAAAAAAAACTTTCACCCCTTAGCTAAATTGAACATAGTTTGTGTTCTCTTATCTTCGGCCAATAATCTTAGATGCTAAGAACACACACACACACACACACACGAGCATTGCAAGCCACAACAGCCAAGTTTGTAGATTGAAACAATTATGGGCTCAAACAATCCCAAAGAGTTTGTTTGGATGAATATACTAATTAATCAAGCAGTATAGTTACCTACAATGCTAGACGGGTCACATATGTTTTTATTAAATATTCATCTTAAGGGAGAATTGTCATTTTTATTGTATATGTGGATGACATTATTTTAATGAGAGATCCTTTGCAGGAGACAACCACGTATTTATCTTCAAATGGAAATAGCTCATTTAAACATAGGAATCTCAAAATATGTTTCGAACCTTCTGAAGGTAACTGGAATGCTTGAATGCAGGCTTGTAGACTCAACAATCAAACAAGGAATTACAGTGAGTTATACACCAGTTGATAAAGACAAATATTATAGGTTTGTGTGTAATGGTGGAGCCAATCCAAGTGATCTATCTGGGCTATGGCTATGAGCACCAATGTCAACGCCGACATCGACATCTCGAGCTACCTTCCACTATTTCTCACTTTTTTCCCTTTCCCCTAAGTAAATTGAAGTTTTTTTTTCTTCTTACCGCCCCTAGACTCCCGAGCTACGGCCTGAGTAACTGTTAACCTGGCTCCGTTATTACCTGTGTGCATCTTGGATTGGTCTGCAATATCAGAAACAAATACCAGTTGATAGTGACATCGTTTAGGCAAACCAAAAATGTTAAGTATATGTCCCGGGCTTACGATACAATGGTTAGACCTTTTAAGTGGTTAATCAAATATTTAAAATTTGGATTTCAACCGCAGTGCACTGTAGAGATTTTTCTCTAGTGGAACAACGTATCAAAGAACCGTTTGGATAAGCATCTGTGAGTACTTCCTAAAGTAATCTAGTAGTCAGTGAGAAATTTTTATAGAGCTGAACTGATCATCTTCAAAATTAATCAATTAAAAGAGCTTGATACCTACATTTTTTTTAAAAAAAAATTTATTAAGTATCTAATGAGACGAATAAAAGCATATATTAAGAAGGCGCTCGGGGCAAAACAATAAAAAGTGTAAGCACACTTAGGGATTTTACCTTCAAAATTTAGCATTTTTTTTAAAATACTCTTATTATCCATATAGTAAACATACACTCATCTTTTACAAATATCATAAAAACATTTTACTCAGTAATTTGATATCCAAAATATTCATTTTTTACTTTTATTCTAAAATAACTTTGATCGAAATCGTACTATTTAAAAGAGCAATTTTGATTAAAATCACTCGTTAGTGATGAAACTTAACTCTAAAAACAGCTTTATCATAACTGATCCGAGGTTGTATAAATATGGTCAAAGCATAAAAGAATATTTCAAATATTAAATTACGTTAAAATATTGTTTTAATAATGTTTAAAAGAAGAGTTTTTAACCCAAGTATTCAATTCTTTAAACATATTAATCACTGATCCATTGATCCGACCACACAGAAGATTCTAATGGACGGTCACGACATATGATATGTCCCGTAAAAGAATCAAACCCTTGTTACATAAAAATTCATCCTAGTTTTTATGATTGCACTATGCCAGAAAGAGATATTCCCTCCTCCTTTAACTTTACGATTTAACCATGTCATATGACAGCAATTTTACTATTACACCAAGATTTCTCTTAGACACGCGAAGATAGATTTGATGGACTAAAATAGTAAAGATGATTTTTAAATAGAAGTTAGCTTTTGATCGATTTAATAGAAGAACAAGATTAAGATTGATTGGTCGAAGTTCACAAATTGGATGATCACACAACTGAACCAAAGCTATTTTCATATTCAGAAGATACGAGTGCCATAAGCATCATTGAATGGTCAATGGAGTGAAGAACATGATTAAGGTTGATTGGTAGAAGTTCACAAATTGGATGATCGAACAACCGAACCAAAGTTAATCTGGTACTCGGAAGATACATGTGCCCTAAGCATCATTGAAGGAACGAAGAACATGATTAAGGTTGATTGGTAGAAGTTCACAAAGATATGAGTGCCCTAAGAATCATTGAAGGGATCAATGGAGTGAAGAACAAATTGGATGATCGCACAACCGAACCAAAGCTAGTCTCATATTCGGAAGATATGAGTGCCCTAAGCATCATAGAAGGGGTCAATAGAGCGAAGAACATAGACTCGGCCCACTTCTTCCCGATCTATTTGAACCATGTGATCTGATATTCGAAGGATCTAATGCCCTATTGGTTTTAGTGCAAAGGCTTCAACTAATTGCTAATCGAATTAGGTAAGGTGAAGTAGGTTTGCACTAAAAGTAGCAATATTGCCAACAAAACAATCATAAGATGGTAGTGTGAGTTCGATCCTTGCAAAAGCAATATTGTCTCAATCATAGACTAACCTAAATCCTAAATCTTTAGAATAAAATCATAGGAACAATTCTTTCATATCAAACATAAACGACACAAGGATTTAAATCCAAAATCATAGCAACAAGTAATACAAGATAAGAAAAACACCACCAGGAATAAACAATAAAAATCAACATGTAATAGAAATGGTTAACCCATAACTTATACAATGAAGTACCAACAAGTTCATGTTTACTCCAACTATTTAAGATCGGCTAATAGGAGTTTCAACTGCAACTAAGCAGAAAACATATCGAGACAGTGAGAAAACAGTGTTACTGAAACAACATAAGGAACCAAAAAAATTTATAAATTGTTCATAGAATAAAGACTCTCATTTCATATCGATCTATAATCGCCCAAAATTGTTCAGCGCGCACACCCCTTTAGTTATGTCTCTTCGGATGCTTTGACGGTATTTTTCCATATGCCATTAGCCTCGAATGTGAAAGTTTCAATTCTGCTTGACGGTGCCGTCTTCTACTGCGCCGAGACAACTTATTTTCTTCATCATCTGGTTTGTGATCACTCGGACCTGCCTTTGATTTGAGCTTCTTTTTCTGATTAGAGCTCTCTCCTTGAAGAATCAAGTCCTTTTTCAGCTTCTGATGGTATGTAACCTTCCACTCATTTTCCCTATAGGGGGCTAGCCTCGTCAAGGAAACATACTGGTTCAGATCCTTCTCGTTCGCCATCCAAATCTCCTCAGGACGCAAACCATATCTATTAGCCGGGACGGCTCTATACTTGAACCGAGTTTTAAGGTCCCCAATTGTATCTTCATAATCTAGTTTATAGTACTCGTCCAATTCCTTATCAAGCTCTACCTTCTCCTTGAGAGAGATTTTCCGCTTCCTCTTCCTCTTGCCATCTTCCTGCTCGGGTTCTTCTTCTTCTGCTGCTGCTTGTCTCTGTTTCAAAAACCTTTCTCGAGCTGCCTCAAATCCCTCTTTTCCAATGCCAAGCAGTTCATCCTCCTTGTCGAAATCTGGCTTCTCTAGATCTCCTTCATCCTGGCTCCCAAATCCAGGATTGATATCCTCAGCATCATAATAATCATCCCCGAACATTTCATTCATCTTCTTATCATACTCCACTGGATCAAATTCCTCTTCCAAATCATCCTCGTCTAACTTAACAGGACCGACATCTCCAATCCCAGCAATGGCTTGGATTTTCTCAAGCTTCTCTTGAATCTCCTTCTTCTTCAGATTCTTCAGATGCTTTAGCTCTTCCTTCCGCTCAAACTCTGCCTGTGCCATCCTCTCCTCCTTGCTCTTCCTTTGCAATTTCCTACTATTTGTCTTCTTCCTCACTGATCCCTCCACAACCCTCGAATGGCCCAATACTCGGTCTGCACCTCCTTCCTCAAACCTGAAATTGTACTCAGCCTCGTACTTGTCCTGCTTATCGAGCTCATCCTCTTCGTCTGAGATATCATCAAAAGATGGTTTTTTATCCTTCTCTTCATAGATCCACATTCTGTTGAGTAGGTACTCCTTCAAGAACTTCTCGCCCTCACTCATATCATCATCATTGTTTCTAAAATATTCATTCAAGTTGTGGCCGATCTTTTCTGCATCCTCATCCTTCTCTGCTTCTCCAGGCTTCTCCTTCACCTTGAGAATGTCATCCTCTTCGTCAACCGAAGCAAAAGCAGCCTTCTCCGCTTCCAAGAATGCCTTGATACCTTCGGCCTGTTCTTCGTTGTAGACCTTTGAGTCATACTTTAAAGGCTCATTCTCGAATTCAGGCCCCTCTTCGATCAAGTGCCGAGCGTTGACATCCTTCAGGTACAAAGGCCTCTGCTTTTTGACAGCCCTCCGCTTCGCACTCTCCTCCTCATCGGATGAATAGATCTTCGTGTCGCTGCGGAGGATCTCAGGGTCATTCTTCTTGACCCTGACGAGCGTCTCGTAAAACTTGAGGTCGTTCTTACCGGACAAGTTGATATCTTCCTCCACATCGTCGGACTCGTCCGAGGTGTCGGAATCGGCAGCGCGGCCCGTTCGTTTGAGCTCCTCCAGCCGTTGGTTGGCCTCCCGTCGTTTGTTGTGCTCCAGCCGCTTGGCGAAGTTCTGGTCGACTTTGATCGTCGACAGATCGGCTTCGTCGGCGCTTGTATCAGATCCACCAAACAGGTCGATCGCCATGATCGGCCACGCGAAAGCTTGACAGCGGGGGAAAAAAAAAACCCTAGACTAGCACAAGGATACCCTAGTTACATCGAATATATTATGATTTGCCTGAAAATTATATTTTACTCTCTGAAATTATTATATTTACATCATTGCGCCATTAATTTTCATGCAGCCCGTGTTTTGAAATATCTGATTCGAGTTGTGCCAAATATTTAAGGGCAAAAAACCAAGAAGGCATTTTTTTTAAATCGTTACTTTTAATTTTTTAATAAAAAATAACTCCATTTAAAATCACACAATTATCCTTCAGGACTAATTTTATTATTATTCCATCTACATTTTTCATCTTAAATCCAAAATCAATCAACCATATTATAGCGGTTAGAAAATCATAGATGCTATATATATTGTACTAATTACAATTTCATAGCTACTATAATTATAAGTAGGAATTATAATTTTGTAACTGTTACAATATAAAAAATAATCTTAATAAAAATGACTAAAATTTGCCAGAACCTTCAGAAAGTTTTTAAATGACTTTTTTTCGGCTAAGACTAGACCATTACGGATTACACCCAATAATAAATGTAGTTCTGTTAACAAGCTTTAATTTTATATATTGTGTTTCTCATAGTTTAATCTGAATAAAAAATTATGATCTTTTAAAGTTTATCTAATATTCATGTGGTAATAATTACAATTTCGTAACTACCACAACTATTTAGCTGCTATAATTATATGTAGCTCAGTGTAACAACTAAGAAATTATAACTGCTATAATATGCAGTAGCTGCTATTTTTGTTTAAGACCAAAAGAAATTTAGATATTTGTACAATGGTATGATATTGTCCACTTTAAGTCTAAGCTCTCATGGTTTTATTTTTAGATTTTACCTAAAAAGTCTCACACCAATAGATGTATCTTTCCATTATAAGCTCATGATTTTTCCCACGTGTTTTCAACATATGACATTGTTTACAACCTTACAACCCTAGCAATCCTCCCAAAACCACAAAACCCCTCAAACGGAAAAACCTATCCGTTTGACGTCCAATCCTCGACCCACCAGGTCTTCCTGTCCCTCGGTCCAACCTACCTACTAGGATTTCCTTGCCCCTCAAGCCAACTAACTTATTAGATTTCCTTATCTAGCCGCAACTAGAGTTTCTCTGCCTGGTTGTCCACCAGGATTTCCTGCTTAGTGTCAGATCCTCTTGATCCAGACATGGAAGTCCCCACTTTCTTTGTTCAAGATTAATATACTCACATGATTTGATTAGACCACCAAAATTATAGGTTAGAGGTAGGAGAATGATGAAATGAGATATTTGACCGACTCTAGGACGAGGAACATCAAGATTGTAGTGCAGAGGACCGTGAGAATGAGAAAAAAACTATGTAGGTATTAGGTAAAGCTTGAAGAATGACATGAAGCATGACTTGTAGCTCGGTGCATCAAGGGACGAGTAACCTAATAGAAGATAACTATGGTGTCTGGATATATTCTTACTTAAGTGTAAGACTTGACTAAAGATTGAAAATTGACTTTAGTCTATGTATAGGTTAAATCAACTAGGGCTTAATTTGATGGGAATAAAATGTTTTTGCTTTTTGTTTAGTCTGAATTGGTTGGATCGATCGATCAATCGACTAAGCTACTGCTCAAATTTGAAAATGAAGCCTATTAATTGAAGATTTTCTTCCCCGAGAAATTAGAAATTAATTGATGTTGCAACCAACCAGTTGACTTGAATGAATTCTAGTGGACTAGACTGCCAAAAAGTCAATTGAACATAATATCTAGGAGATATAGATCGTGAAATTCAAGTTTCAGGTGCCAAGAGACTTAAGTGAGTCAATTGACTAACACCTCGTTTGAAATGTTTTTAAGTAATGGAATTGAATTGAATTCTATTCGAAATTGAATTTCATTAGAAATTGAATTGAATTTCTTGATTTGGAATGAGTTAGTAAGGAATGAGTTAGTAAATAACGGAATTGAATTGAATTCCTTAATTTGGAATCTATAAGAATTTAATTGAATTCTTATATTTTTACTATTTTATCCTTCATCAATAAAACTTAATATTTACTTAGAGAGCTATTTAGTAATTTTAGTTTTCTAAATGAATTCCATTCAGACATTTTTAGGTCTGATTTGTTTTAAGAGATTTGAATGAAATTGGAATTCAATTCCTTGCCAATTCCATGCTGAAAGTTTGTTCCAAAGGGTAGAATTGAATTCCAATTCCTGAAGAAATTCAATTCTAACCCTTTCCAAATAAGCTATAATAAAGAATACAACAGTTATCGTTCTCTTCTCCATTTGTTAGTCTTTGTTCCTAGACACTAATCAATTCCAATACAACAAAGCCCTTGTCACCTATCTTGGGAGGGAAAAGAATTAAAAGGAGATAGAGCACCAAGTACTCTCGAGTAGATCCAAAAATTAGAACCAGACTGCCCCTAAACCATGATGCACGATAAAATGCTCTATCAGTTTTTCAACTATTGATTTGTTGTTGGATGAGGAGTTGCTTATACTTTCAGATTTACTTGGTGGTCGATTTATAAGACTGACCATTCATATCCAAGATTAGTGGGATACTTGATTATTAGCAAAAGGAACTGGACCTCAGATCACAAGATTCATAAGTTAACTTTAATACGAATCTTCCAAAGCTGGTACCTTCTGTTACAAAAGAAAGGGTGTAAAAAAATTGCACAAAACATCCATTCTATAAGTTGTGTCGTATTAAGACCATCTCCAATTTAAATCATCATATTTGATGTTATTTTTATACTAAAATGGTGTAATTTCAGCACCAAATACTATTTCAGCTCCAATCCATCAACACCATATTACACAAAAAGGAATATTCTTTAGAATATTCCTTAAAATATTTTTAGACTATTCTATTTTTTATTCATAATTTAATTATCAATATACATTTTAATTTATTAATATTTTTATATGATAATTATTATATTTAAAATTAATACTTATAGCTTAATTAAAAAAAATTATTATATCCAACTAATATAAAAAATTATGATTATCAATTTTAATTTTTATTACATAGTTGTTTGGATACCAAAATTTTACATTTATGCATATCAAATTTTTTAATGGATATAATAAATTATGATTATCAATGGGTAATGCATTTTTATATTTATGCATCTTAAAATTTTTAATATTTTTTATGAAATTAATGATATAATTTATAAACATAATTATAATTAAAATATATTAAATAAATTAAAATTAAAATTTTAATAAATTAAATCTTTACAAATATGCATGATAAAATTAAAATATGATACTAATAAATACACTTAATTTAAATTTATAATACATAATTAATATTACTATGAGTAACAAGGGGGAAAAATATTTATTTATGATATCTAATAATATATATTACATTTAATTTTATTAATTAAATAATATAATAATTTAAAAAATAATAATAATAAAAGACCTTGACCTTCCCACACCAAATATGGTGTGA
>JBAMIE010161778.1:0-15346 GCA_037177295.1 Kaempferia parviflora | reverse complement strand
TATCCTAAATTTGGATGATTCTAATATTCTGCTATAGATGTTAATATCTTGTATTTATAGCTATTCCTTGTAATTAGTTATTTTCTATTAATTAGTTTCCTATTAATTAGGATTTCTATATGTAATACCTTGTGTATATATACTATATCTATTCATGAATAATATGTACTTTTGAGTTTTCCTCTCAAAACCACAGGTTCATCTCTTATTGGTAAGCTTGACAAGCCTCTAGGTATTTTCAATGATTAAACATACTAAAGAATGGGATGGGTTCTACTATCTTGAAACGTTGGATTATTCCTAAACTCAAAAAGGATGACAGATGTTACTTTTAATGAAGAAGCGTCTTACTTCACCACACCTTGTCTTCGGGAGAGAATTCCACACCTTCATAATCCAATAAAACATAATTGAGCGAAGATACATTGGAAAAACTAGAGAGTGGGTTGATTGCACCTCTTACATATATATACAAACAATTTGCAAATAAGTGTTAAGTAACTCTGTTTTAAAAGTTTTGTATCTAAGCTGGGAATGATAAATAATTTTTCACCAAGTCAAGGGGGAGTGTGGTAAGACATGTAATCATGTATATCCCTAAAAGTAGGCAAAAAATATTCCTTAAATCATAGGATCATAATTTTATAAATTATTGAAAAAGTTTATTTTATGAAGAATAAGTTGTGTTATCAATCTATATAGAGGGGTCAAGATATCGTGTGTTAGATAAGTTTGGAGTGTATATAATTTTCAACAAAACTATTATAATTATAGAGCATTAGCTTCGCGCTCAAAGGGCTCGAGTTTTTTTGCGCATTTGTAGGCTTCAGCTATCTTACATTAGAGATGTTTTACTCATTAGGTGGATTGCAAATTGTTCATCATTTGTTGTATGAGATGCTTTTCAAGTGAATTGTAAGTCGTTCACTCTATATATATAGTATATACATACATATGATGTATGTCGTAGTAAGTAGATTATGAGTCGTTTACTCTTATATATGATGCATCCTTACTTAGTGAATTACAAATCCTTCACCCTTTGTTTTTATTCTAGATATAATGCATTCTTATAATAGGTGGATTGTAGATATTTTACTTTTAAATATGATGCATCTTTTAATTGATGGATTACAGCTCATTCACCTTATTTATATATTATATTGATGTTGTGTAAAAATAAAATTAAAAAATGTGTAGCATTGTAAAAATGAAAACAAAGTGGAGAAATGATGAGACTAATTAAAAAGGAAATAAAAGACGAATAATGACAAAGGGATGATAATGTAATGACGCTAAAGAACATGAAAACAAAATTTTATAGAGATTTGTTGTTGCCTTCTATGATTTGATATCATGCACATATTCTCTTACCCCACTTTGCACTTATATACTCACTCCCTCTTTGATCTCTAGAATTCACAAACTCAGATGAACTTCAAGCTTTAGATAGTATCACAGGATGATGATTTTGCTCAGAGAGTTCATTCATCTTACTTTTTCCTTATTGCATGTATTGTTATTTATACACTTCAATTTTTGTGTATTTTTCAGTTGTCAGCATGAGTGCATGAGTCTAGTTATGTCAGTCAGCATCGGTTTAGTTATGCCACAATGTGTCAACATATGTTTATATTATTTAATAAATTATTATTTATCATTGTTATAACCTTGTACACCCTTGGTAGTCTCGTTCTATTTTATGATGCAGTGGTGCATATTGTCATGAGCATAGAGACTATATCTTATATAGGGACGGAAGCCTTTAGGTCATGATAATATCAAGCCCTATATTTCATAAGAGGATAAAGCATATATAAATTGATTATTATCCTAGAGAAAGTGGAGATCATTTAATTTTGTCTAACTCTAATAATCAATCATTAGATTTGCTGCTCAAATACTTAAAAGGGCTTAAAGTCAATATATATATATATACATATTCAAATAGCTTGAAGGGGGGTGTAATATGTCATATTCATCATTCCTTGATAATTCTTAATATAAATAGAGGGGGCTACCTCAGATTGTATGATGAAACAATTTGCCATACCAGAGCATCCTTAAATGGATCAATCAAGATCTGACGAGGATAATTTTCAATGAAAAAGAAAAAAAACATACTGAATCATTGAAATCAATTCATTGGTTCATTGTAGTTGTGCTGATTGTATCTATATATGCTGGACTAGGAGTGATAGAGGGTGGATTGTGTTGGCAGGAGCATGTTGGGAAACAAGTTGGTTGGTTGAGGAAGAATTTTCATCCCTCTTTCTGAATCACAAATATAAGAATGTTCATGACCTTTAGTATTAGCTAATTTTCTATGGATAGAGAGTGGTCATGATTTACATGGTATATTGCTTTCTATATCAATTTGTTTAATCTTAGATGACGAGTAAGTCGATTCAATTGAATCAGATTCTTGGATCGAAGAGTTCTGCTGATGGAGTTTCAGTGAAAGAGTTGATAGTGATTGATGATTGTGCTGGATAAAGTAATTCTACCGAAAGAGGATTAGAGGTGCCAGTGAGACTCAGGTCATCTTGCAGTTGCACCTGTGCATGGTGCTGTAGAAGAGGAAAATAATAGACTAATTTATAGATTTAGAAAAGGGAAGTCCAGTGGTGGTGTTTTCTGTTGATTGGATGAAAAAATAGATCATATATAACGGATGGGATGATGGTGAATCTGGATTGGCATATGATGGTTTGATAAATCAATATGTCAAAATCGTGAAGGGATGCCTGTTGGTCTCGTGATTTAATATTATCTATTTGAAGAGTTGATGATTTGATGTTGGATCATTATCTCCTCCATTTAAGTCATGGTTTGCATGATCTTTTGTTGTTTTGCTTGATATGATCAACTCCTGGGATTTAATGATCTACTTGATGCACAATGATGCTTTACTTGCATATGTTATACCATGGTTAGATCTATAGTAGATTGTTAAAGGTGGATGTTGAGCTTCTTAGGAGAATGATGATCTTGTAGGTATGAATGCTGTAAGGTTGTTTATAATGAGTTACAAGAGAGGTTATCTAGGTGGCTTGTGTATTGATAGGGAGTAATTTAGCTATATGTTGGATCTAGAGGCACCCCAAATATGAAGGCGATTTTATTGACTAAAAGTAGCCTTACTGCACAAGGTTTGAAATCTCAAACCATGCCGGTGTTTCGGTTTTTTTACTAAAACGATACTGGTTATCATGCCAACCTTATGATGTATGGTGCCACTGGTGAATTGGAGGAGGAAAAAGAAGACGAAGTAAAAGAAAAAGATACACAAGTATATAGTAAGTTCAATGTTTGCTTCCATTTGGAACACTGGTTTTCACATTATCTTGCATGGAAACAAACTAAAAAAAGATAACAATATTCTAACAATTTTAGCATGCCAAAGGAACATGAGTGGCACAATGACATGAACTATTATCTCGGTGCTGAATAATATCGAGTTTTGATAATTATCAAATAATACATTTTGACTGTTTTATCCAGCACGATACTATAAGGTTTCTCATGAAAGTGGATTGCCCATGCGTTGGCAAGAAAGTGGTAAAGAGGGCTTGCAATGGATGAATACTTGCAGTTTGGCTTGCAATGGATGACCAGTTGCAGTTTGACTAAGGTGCTAATGAAGGTAGAAGACTGTAGTAAAAAAAATTGGTACAACTCGCAGTGAACTCCATATGATCCAGATGAACCACAGAGGCTAACAGATTTACAAGTAGTCATAAGGGCTATTGGAGGCTTGTTACTAGGTTTAGCCTCGTTTGAAGGGATTTGCTAGTGGTCTCCAGCAATAATCAATCTCTCCAAATTGGTTTTCCTTATTGCAATTTACAGAAGCCAAGGATGACTAATTCTGAGTATGAAGAAGAGAGTGACTTGAGAGATGATGTGATTGAGCAGCACCATTTATCCTAGAGACATCCTACCCTTTTGAGGTCGATGTTATTAGGGAGGTAACTTAATGGGTTGTAGATGGAGGATGCAATAGAAAGCAACATTTTTGGGAAATTGGATGGAGGTTATGCTTTGAGATCACTTGTGTAGAGAAGATAACAGAGAATATAGGTTTACGACAATCTTACAGTAAAGGGAATGCCCTAGTATCTTTCAAAAATCAAGTTGTAAAACTATGAATTGCTTTCAATACTATCCCTAATCCATATAAATTACAATAAAACTCAATCTGATTAACACTCAGGAGTAAACTAAAACAAAATAATAGATTAATCTTACATCAAATATTTGATTTATTTGGTTGGTTATTTAAGCCAATCCATCCAAGGTGAACGGAGCAAAAGGGAGCCTAAAGAAAACATCAATCATTGTAATAATAAAAAAATATTAATTAATTTGAATATTATTAATAATATAATAAAGTTCGATGGAGGAATAAGATTCGTATATAGACTCGGTCTCAAATAGTTGAGATAATGACAAGATGATCATCCCTTTTGCATCACCTAGTCAATGGATGGATTATTGATTTAGACCACTTCTATGGGTGGTATGCCCCAATCTAACCGTAAAACATAGCTAGAATAAGTAGCTCAAACCCCCACCAGGTGTTAATTGTTCAAAATGAATTCACTACACCCAGATTGAAATTAGCAAACCTTATAGACTATGTAATAGAGTGTCGAAGGTCTAACCCGCAAGAACTAGCAAATGGTTTTCAACAACTATTCAGTTAAATTCAATTGAGATATGAGAAGCTATTATGTCTTTTCCCCTAGCTGTAAAATTTCTATTCTCCTTAAACATACAAGAAAAATTCCCTTGCATTTTAATGAGGTTGAAGAATATAACATGCCAGTATGGTAAATGCTCCAAGTCGCAATATTATCATAAAAATAATTTTCTTAATATTCAATAACAAGAAAGATTCAAAAGTTTGACTTACTTTATTGCAGCTCTCAAAAATGATGAGCAGCCTTCTACCCGTACTCTAGCAGCTGCCAGAGCTTCTGAAAGTTTATGCATCTCATCATCATCATCGCCTTCTAAGTCTTGAGGAATAGGAATCCTCGGAAAAGCCTTGTAGATTGTCCTAACATAATCTAAGTTGGATGAAGTCAACACCATGATGAGCTAAATCTTGGAAAGATAAAGAACATCAACATGAAAACAAAGAACAAGTGAATTTTATGTTCAATTAACAATCTGTGCAAGTCTTATCATTGTGTTAAAAATTAGAATAGTTATCAGTGGCTAATTATCCACATATTGCATGTCCATTGTCAAAATAGAGTAGAGCATAGCTATATTGTACCACAAACACCACATAACAAATATATGACCATGGCAACCTTATTATATATAAGTTTAATGAAGATGAGCTCCCAAATGCTTAGTGAAATTATCAAGTTTATCAATAGAGATCTGAGTAAAAAATTTACTCAACAAAGCTGCATCTTGGATTAAGTGGCAATCTATCTCTATATGTTTGATGAATAAATTTTAAGAGCCTTCTATATCCATTAGAATCTACATTGACATTCGTAAACAAGAGCCTTCTATAGTAAATGTCTAACATTAACCTTTTAATTATAACCCCTATTAACATGATGCCACTTATCCACAACCTTCATCTCGTATCCAGCAAATATCATTGACCAAGAATCTAAAAGATCCGTGAGGCACCATATCATCCTCTAAGCATCCAATGGTAACTTTAAAGTGGGAACTAAGCCTGCCTCTACACTCATAGCTTGACAGACAACAAATCAAGTTGTCCCCCATAGATTACCAAGCTCTATAGATCTCACAAACCAGGTTTGAAAACCACTACCTCAAATTTCCAAGCAATATTATAACAAATAAATCAAAAAGTCATCCCACATCAGCTACAACAGCAATAGGAATCACATTCAACACGGAATAAGAAGCATCTATGGCCGCTGGCTTTATCATAAATTTGGAAACTTCAGAAGCAATCTTAATAGCCAAAAGCAGTGAGAAGAAAGCAAAGGGCTTAGGTGCAAGGTCCAAAATGTCAAGTCGTGCAGGAGTTTCGGTTTTTGATTGGAACGATACTATTTTGGTATTGTACTAGTGTTTCGATGTACACTCCAACGGAGAATTAGAGGGGATGGAGGAAGGACTAAGGAGATGAAAAAGAAAAAAAGATCTAACTTGAAACTTTATATCCCCTTTGGAATGATACAATTTTATCATTATATTGTATGAACAAGAGAAGCTCGCCAATGTCAATCCCGAGCCCGGATGAAAAAGGGTGAGGGTTGAGTGTAAGGTTGTAGCATGCGTTGACTTTCAAGCAAATGTTCAATGAATGGATTCGTCAAACTTTGTACTAATACTAAGTTGTTCCTCGGAAAAAATTCATTGCAGGGTCCGACTGTAACATCACGGCAAAGACCACTGCATCCATGAGAACTTGAATGCAGTGTTAAATATGCAAAAGTTCACACACCATAGGTTGGATAAGAACAAATATTATGGAAAATAATTGTCTAAAATTTGGAACATGAAACCTAAGAATACTGGTGAAGATAGTAGATACGGTGATTAGGAGAAGAATATTGTATGTGTACAAGAGGCAAAATGGATAGTGAAGAAGCAAAGATGATAGAGAATTTGAGTTTTTAGGTATGGTACACAAGAATAAAATAAGAAATGAAGTGGATATGGTTGTAGATAATTCGCTAAAAGATGAAGTAGTAAGGGTAGTTAGAAAGGGAAATAGGATTATAGTTATAATAGTGGCAAAAGAAATTATCAATGTAATTAGCATATATGTTCCTCAAATAGGATTAAATAAAAGCACCAAATTTAGATTTTGGGACAATCTAGATAGGGTATTGCAAAATATTTTGTCAACCGATATAATTTTAATAGGAGAAGATCTAAACGGACATGTAGGAGTGAAAAATGAGAAATATGATAGGCTAAATGGGGTTATGGGTTTCGAGCAAGAAATGAAGAAGGAAAACTATATTAGATTTTGTGATAGCATATGACCTTATACTAGTTAATACGTTAGAAAAGAGAAAAATACTTGATCACGTTCAAAAATGGAAATAATAAATTACAAATTGACTTTTTTATGGTAATGTCATCCCTAGGGAAAACTTAACTACTGAACATAGGTAAGTAGTTTTGGATATATGCCTCAAGTAGAATACGAAGGAAAATGTGCACGACTGAAAAATTAAAGGATGAGAAACAAAACGCATTTAAGGAGACGATGGAAGAAATAAATGGCGACTCGAATACGACATGAATAAGATGGCATTAAAGTTGAAAATATTAGCTGACAGTGCAATCAGTGAGTCAAAGGGACATGCACCATCAAGTAAAAATACCTTAGTGGTCGAATGAGAAAGTACAGTAGAAAGTGAAAAAAAATCAAGAGCCCATAAAATATTATGCACTTGTAAGAAGGAGAAAACTTTGAAAAGTATGCAGCAACCAAGAAAGTAGCAAATGAAACCAAAAATGAAATGTTTAAACGCTTCTATCGAAAATTGGATACAAAAAGAGAAAGAAACATTTACAAAATAGCTAAAATGAGAGAGGGGAAGACAATAGATTTTATCGCGATGTATTAAAGATAAATGTAGTAGGGTATTAATAAATGATGAGGAAATAAAAGAGCAATGGAAGTGGTATTTTTATCAATTTTTTAATGAATGTTTACGAGATCAACTTAACTTAAGAAATGTAAGTAGATGAGTATAAAAATTTTAATTTTTATCATATAATCCAAACTTCAGAAGTAGAACAAACTTTAAATGGGATATATAATAGAAAAGTAGTTGCATCAAATGATATTTCGATAGAGGTATGCAAATGCCTAGGGAAACAAAGTATTGAATGGCTTACAAAGTTATTTAACCTAATATTACGAGAAAAAAATGTCAAATCAGTAGATCAGTGGAGGGTAAGTACTTTAGTTCCTCTGTATAAAAACAAATGAGACTTACAAAACTGTACAAACTATAAAAAAAAAAAAGGCAGCCCATGAACGAAACTCCTGCTAGGTTTCGGAGAATGGTCAATTGTACACAGTCTTATCCTGCTTTGCAAGAGGTTGTTTCAGACTCGAACCATCCCAGGCTCCCCTTCTAAAATTATGCCAACTAATATTAAATTAATGAGTCATACTATCAAACTTTACCATGGAGACCGCAGGTGGGTGGAATGAAATGTTTCGCACATGTCGCCCGTATAGACCAGTACGGCACGAGATTTTAAACTATGGTGCAAACATACAAAGATGGGAAGGGCAAGAAATGTGAACATTAGAGAGAAAACTAAGGTTGCCCCATTGAAGGAAAACTCCGAGAGATACATTTAAGATGGCATGGACATATACCACATTAATCAAGAAAAAGAGAAAAAGAGAGACTAAAGAAGACTCAGTTAGCAACTACAATATAAGATGAAATTCATTTAAATATAGATAAGGATATAATAAAAAGATCAAGCCCGATAGCGTAAGAAGAGACATATAACCTACCCAACTTAGCAGGATAAAGGTTTGATTGTTGTTATATTGTGCCTTGCTAATACAATTTCAATACATATTCCTTTTTAAAATATTAGTATATATTAATTAAAAATTTATTTTTATTACTATTTAATTGCTATAAATGCTCACTATATTTTATATTTTAGCTATTTATTATTGAGTTCATATTTCAATATTTTCTCATGTAATGTTTGATGTCTATTAAATTTTATAAATTTATATTTTTATTATTATCGCACATAACAACATAGTCATAATAAAATAATATTTAAAGTTTTTAATTTAAAATTAATTTTAAGTTTAATTAATTTAGATGAATTTGTATTAATTAAAAATATACTAAATTGACTATATGTTAATGATTTAAAAAAAAACAATTCAATTTTTTTAACTTACTTCTATTTTTATTTGATGTTATAATTTTTCATATTATAATTATGTTAATTAATTATCAGGTTAATTAATTAGTAATTTATATAATATATATTTACATAGTTACAATTTACATTTATGTATATGATATATTTTAGATAATATATATATTAAATATTATGATTTATATATTTATACAAAATTTATATAACATATAATAAATATTAATTCCTTCACTATTCCCCCTCCCTATCGCTATCAATCACGATTTAGTTAAGCAATCACAATTTGGGATCACCTGCTCTAAGGTCGGCGATCTCTCCTTTCCTTCAACTACATTTCAACCCAAGTTGTCGTCATTATTCTGAGCCCAAGAGTCTACGCCCGCCCTCGCCATTGCCATTCTCTCTCATTGATTGACATTTATAAGTTTTCAAGAATTTAAAACCTTAATCATTCATTCTATCTGATTTCCCATCATAAACTATCGCCCTCTATGTCGACAAGCATGCAAGGATGGTTGGCATAGAATTCTCGTTGAGACATTCATGTCTATAGGATATCAACCGTGGCAGAATGGTAAAAATCATTTCAGGTGATATGGGTCATCATCGAAATCCTTAGATAGCTCTTCTTTGATAGGATATTAGGGTTTAGTCAAGGAAGGCTAAGAAATTGATCTGTCATCTTTGCTCATTATTATTTGAGAGCAACTTTCTTATTGTTGCAATCTATGTTAGATTATGCAGAATCATAGTTAACCATTAGACTTTCCTTATTTTGTAGATCTCAAATTTGGAGTGTAGGGTTGTTCTTAGGGGTAATTTAACAGAATTGGGAATTCTTCAATGAGATGGGTGTCTATTTCTTCTATACATTCTTTGTTTATGATTAATAATTGAAGAATATTTTAATTAAATGATTATATGAGATTGTCATGGAATAATTAATTAATGACTATATGATGCTATCTTGTCTCGAAAAAGGGCATTAAATTGATGATTTAAATGTTGGAAGGGGAAAATCAAGTTTAAAGAGGGGATAAAGTTTAAGTGTGTGTGTTGGGATACACATAAGCAACAGCAAAAAAGAGGAATCACGTAACAAAACAGTGGTTGATTTGTTTGGACAAATTTTGCCCCAACCGATCTGACATTCGACGCACACACATAGTGCTGACACACGAGTCACCTTTAATTCAATACCATCTAAGCCCTAGATCTACACCCTTGCATGGGCGCGCATGAGAAAGAGTCTCTCTCCATTCATACATTCACAACAACAATGTTTGTGACACATTATAAACAATAATGCCTTGAAATTTTCAATATGGGACTAAAGTCTCATTAGTCTTTTTCATTCTTTCCATCTCTTTTGCATTCACATTTCCAACGCATTACCTATGGAATGGACTTTTACACATAGGCTCCATTGCCTATTGAAAATAATTTAATTGTGGAAAATAGTTTTCATGAAAAATATTTTAAAAAAAGAAACTATTTTTTATTGTTGAAAATATTTTTTTCTTTCTCAAGCTAAGGTCAATCAAGCAAGTTGGAAAACCAACCACTATGACCAACTAAACTAGCCCACTCAACCTGACTAACTGAACCAATCAGCCTACCTAGCTGAACCAAACCAACCAACATGTCCAGACCAACTCAATTAAATTGTATGGGTATCAAAGGATTTAGACAACTATGATGGTAAATTGTTGCATTTATTTGAAATATTAGTAATTGAATTAGGAGAAGCAATCATATTATAAAGTGCAATGAAAGAAAAGGACAAACCAAGAGTTTCGTTGCTATAAGGGTAATTTCCTTTGATTAGTGTTTCTACATACAAAACTGCCAGCTCAGCTCCACATGTAACCTGCATTATTTTATCAGGATATTGGTAGGAGAAAACATGACGATCAATTATGTGACATAAACAAGTTCTTGCAAAAAAAAAACTTTGAACTGATGGAGACAAAATGCACAATGCAGATTGTAAATGCAAGGTAAATAACCATCTCGTCTGAAAAGAAACATTTTTAGTAATTAGTATTACGTTAATAACTCCGCTACAATTTTTATTTTTCAACCTTAATTGAGACCCTCATTTTAAACTTTCAATTTAACCCTGACATTTTATTGAGCCTTCTCAATTTCTTCCAAATCAGACACAAGTGAAGTTTTTCACTAGTATATAATAGATAAACTAAAGGTATTCCAAATTATAGAAACTAAACTGAGAATATATGCAGTTTTCAAGGTGGAAATCAAGCATCCACAAGGCAAATAAGAAATGGCATCTGGCAACGGATGTTTCTGTATGCTATTTAACCAAAATACAAAAAGTAAATGCCAAAATGAACAGACTTAGCATTTGAACATTGTATAACTTATCAAAAAACTTACTAGTTTTCCACTGTCCATCTTATATATACCTTCAACACCGGGCATATGAGGCTATCTACTTCATTGAAAGAAAGACAAGCTTTTGCTAGAAGGAAAAAAAAAATTTTCCAGTATTTCATTCCAAATGACGACAACAAAAATTAAATTGTTTAAGGTAGACGATATCACAGGACTCAAGATTACTAGAAATTAAGTACCATTGATCACATTTAAGAGATTTTGAAGGACCAAAATATTGTAAGAATTAAGAGGCTAATGAACCTCCTTAGCAACATTATCAATTACCAAATGAAAACAATATGTAAAAGGAATATGGATGTGGCAAAAGGTGAAACGCCCTTCCGAGGTGGCCCCAGGAGCCCCACACTTCCTGCAAGGGGTAAATCACGGGGAGCTTTGCCCAGCTTGTTGCAGTGTATGCAGGGGGTGAGGCAACCAACGGGACATTTTGGAATCGACCCCGTGGGGGTTGTAAAGGAATATGTGATTGTATTGATAATAGTTCAATGAGCTTAAGAATACAATACAATGCAATCTAAGTGGATGACCTGTGTTAAATATATTTTCAGCGTTCAGAGAAAAAAATTAAAGGCAACAAGGTCACTACATCAGAATGCTTATTTGTTTCCTTGTAGATAAATTGCATCAATTGCCTTCTTTCCACATGAGAAATAAAAATGGAAATTACTAGTCTAGACAAAATTATGTGATGCTGGTTTGAATTAATACTATGTTCACAACTTTAGAGTTTATATTCTTTCTTTCTCAAAAAAAACATATATTAACTTTTTGCAGATACTAGATAGTACTAGACATTATATTCTCACAAGACTAGGTAATCAACCAGATAAGCACGACATAACTCACCTTATCTATCAAAATATTAAAGCATTCAATTGGTAGTAAGTTAAAGTTTTTCCTCTTTTCCTAGAGAAATAAAACATGGCAAGTCAAGAATATAACCTGCCCGTGCTTAAGCTGTACTAGAGCACCTGACTGAAGAATATCCAAGGCTTGAGAATATTTCTCAGCGGCTGTATATCTGTTTTAAATCAACAATGTTAGCTATAAAAAAAGTGTTCAACAAAGCAGTGGTGAAGAGAAAGACAATCATGTCAAAAGGGCGTATTAAAAAAATAGCAATATCAAAAACTAGAATTGTGCCTCCATGATGCTCACACAAAGCAATACATGTGGGGGTAAAAGACAATTCTGACAAGGATAATATTTGTGTAGTTTGCTTGGAATTAGAGAAGCAACACTTCAAGCTACTCTTTTGAAGTTTAAAGGTTGCATTTGGTTTTGCATTTGCATTTTCATTTGAAATGTGCATCTAAAAATTTTTCCCTTTGCACCAAAACAAGTTTTATCAAATTATTAGCACTTAAATCATGAAGAATATTAATTTATTAGCTAAAAATAACATCATGTTATATATTATTGCAATTCTAGTACAATTCATGGATAAATTCATTTAATTATTTACAGAATTTTTTAGAAGTTCAAAATATATATGGCAAAAGCGATTCGCTAGGCCAACACGGAGGAGGTAAATCACGGATGGCTACTAGCCATTAATGCAAGTGATTAAGGCATGGGGAAGCATGCTCGGACGAGTTTTGACCCTATGACCTCATATGGCAATTCTCATGCCTTAACCACCGCACCGCCCCGAGAGAATTAGTAATTTTAATATATCTAATTGATTAATAATGCATTTCAATAATTTAATTAATTTTAATAAATACAAAAATGATATCATTATAATCAATAGTTATGTCATTAAATATTAATATTAATTATGAAACTTAAATTTGATATTGCTTCATTTGAATTAACGATCTTATTTAATTACTTAAAAAAAATATTTATAGTTTAGATTACTGTATACTATTTTGAAATGACTATTAACTTTTATTTATTTGATATAAATGATAATTAATTTATAAAAAAATAAACACTATTTCAAAATATTTTCTAATTTTTACTAATATTCTTGTGCTTTATAATTTAATTGTTAGTTAATATTGATGATGTTATATATATTTTATAGTATAATGTGGAAATATACTTTACTTTATATTATAATTTATAGTAATAATAATATTTATGAAAATAACTTTTTATTAATTTTATAATAACTTTTGGAATATTCAAAAATCTCTTCTTAAGGTACGTAGCTTTGCAGCTGCCCACCTGCATTAGAAAAGCAGCTTCCTAAATACACTCATGTAGGAAAAGCACTTTATAGATATTTATCACACTATTTGCTCTCCAAAGTGTTATGGCCCTTGAGAAAGCATTCCGAAACCCAGCCATATTTCTAAATGGTGGTTTTGACAATAAAACTGCCTACATCAGGCTCATTAATTGCATGCGCAGAAGCGCCCTCAATAATAACTATTTTGCTTTTTGGCTGGTTTAACAGTTTGTCTATATAATGTCACCCTTACCCTATAGTCCACCCAACATTCTCTCTCTTAGTTCCTCTCCAATGCATCAACTCTTGCTAGATTTTTGTTGCTTGCCCATCTTATTTATCCAATGCCTTAAGCCTACACACCTACATTAGTTCCTTTTTCAATGTTGGTGTTGCTTGCCCTCCTTAATTTTTGTTGGCTCTTCTTTTTCCTAATTGATGCCACCAACACAACGTGTCAACACTATCAGCACAATATCAATTCAGTTACATTCCATCTAAAAACCAAAACTGACTTAGAATGAAATTTAAATGTTAGAGAGTTCTAGAAATCTAGAATAACTATTGTGATTCACTGATTTAAATTTTGATATTTTAGTAGACACAAATTATGAAATTAATTGTTATATTATATTATTATATGTTTTCTTCTAATGTGCTAATTGTATCAATAAGATAGATGGATTTTATGATTATTTAAAATATGTTAGATTGAATATCAGTTATTATTCAATGGTAAAGTTGTTGCCATGTGTCATGGGTTCGAGTTGGGAAAACAACCTCTTGCAAAATGCAAGATAAGGTTGTGTACAATTGACCCAATGTGTTCTGATCCTTCCCGAGACCCGCATTGGTAGGCCCTTTAAATATCAATTGATAAGTACTTATGTGTTTTTTTTTGTAAGTCGCAAAGTAAAATATAATGTGTTCTATTATTATGTGTTTACTTATCAATTGACTATGTGTTTGCTTGTGATTGTACATTTATTTTGATTATATATATATATAAACTCCACTCATTGTGAATAAACTCCACCATGGTCAGTTCCAAATCTGAAAAAAGGAGAGTTGCATTAGGTTGTCAACCAGTGTAAAACATGGGCAAATTTTATATATGAATCCACATGGGTTCACATAGCAAACCCTACTTAGTGGGATAAAAACTTCAAGTTTTTACCAAACGGCATATATGAAATTTCAAAATAACCAAAAAGCATACGTTACTTTGGAATTTACCAAATAGCGCACTTTTTTAAGTGTTTTTCCCATTTTAACCTTTTGACAAATCAATCATTTCATTTTTTTTTATTTATTTCCTCTCTCTCTTTGTTATTCTCTCTCCCATGCATGCAACATTTTTTATTTTTATTTTTCCTCTCCTCTCTTTCTCTTTTTTATCCTTTTTTGGATGCATTTTTTTTTATGCATGCATGCATGCACAATATAGGTTGGGCCTGATGTGATTCATATCAGGCCCAACATTGAAGTTTTTTGCTGATTTTTTCTTATTGCATTGTAACACCGATAGACTTAGAGAGCTCCGATTGCACCCATTTCAATTCCTGTGGATTTCTGAGGTTGCAAGGAGTTCAAATATGCTATCCATTATTTATTTCGGCTCATTGAAGGTGTTACAATGCAATAAGAAAGAATCAACAAAAAAAACCTTAACGTTGGGCCTGATATGAATAATATCAAGCCCGCGCGTTGAGGTTTAGAATATTATGGTGTTAAGGGATTAATGAAATTTTAGTACTAAGAGTTTAATTCAATTTAATTAATATAATAAACTAATCTAAGTATCTAATTAATCTAATTAATCTAACTATTCTAATTAATTTAAATTAATTAATCTAAATA